>VYYJ01000308.1:0-70124 GCA_021029165.1 Cyphoderus albinus | reverse complement strand
CGCGGTAACTTCCAGACCTGAGTGTGGGACCGTTAAAATCACCGTTGAAAACTGCACAAGATGTACTGGGTCTCCATTTTGGGAATTCTTGACACCCTCTTTCAACATAGTGGCAATGGAAACCATTGGCTTACCAGTTGGTTACAAGACGACACTATTTTGCAATATGTAGTAGAATGTGCTCGTGTCGGAAATATCTTATGTTTAGACGGGCAACCCAACCCCGTGCAAAATTTGTTCGTGGTTGGGTGTATCCCTGTAATTGATGCAGAATACAAACACTTGACTCAATATCTTTTATATACACTAATATAAAGAGAGCCAAACTTGTAGAATAATGGCCGCGCTAAATGAAGAATTAACATAGGCAAGGCGCACTATCCTACCTGTGTTAAATTAAGTGGGCCAAGTTAAAATTATTGCCAATTGTGTTCACATCAAGCCCAAGAAATGACGAATCTTGACCAAGCACACCTGTTGATTTACCAATCATGACCACGTCACACCCCGGAAGTGACGAGTAAAAATCATTATTATGTCCGATAGTATCATGAGATAGTAGTGCGAGCGAAGCGAGCATTACTACCAATCCGCGGCGGGGGTGGGCCAATGGGGACAAAGACCACCGGAAGTGACGAAATATTACGACGTGGAAGTGACAAATCTTGACGCCTGGAAAGTGGCGAAACATGACGCCCAAAAAGTGACGAAGCCTGACGACCGGGAAGTGACGAAAAATGACCATGTGTCGCCCTGGACCGGAAGCGACGAACATTGACAACATGTCGCCTTGGGCCGCAAGTGACGAAAAAAGACCATATGTCGCCCTGGACCAGAAGTGATGAAAATTGACCACATGTCGCCTTGAACCGGAAGTGACGAACATTGACCATATGTCGCCCTGCAAATGACTAATCATGACCATATTACACCCCGAAAGTGACCAATAATGAGCAAGCAGACTTTCGTGTAACCCCATGAAGGTGTGTACCAGTATTGTGAATGTCCAATTCCCACTCTTCTTCTCTCTAGTATTGCGTGCATTGTTCCCATTCTGTGAGACCCGCAGGGCACTTGTTTATTAGCATAGATCGATTCAAGTCTTCTTCTCTCTTTTTGATACGAACATTTTGTATTGCATTTGATTTAATACATAGCATGAATATAAACGGAGAGTACAATAGGTCATAAATATAATTTAAAACAATGGTGAATGGTTTTACTCACTTTTCAATTCAAGAGTCAAACGCAATATGCATACATATAAATGATTATACTACAAACTTGAATTGCGTCGCAGTAATTCTTCATGTTCTAAGAATTGACTATATTCAACTTTGATTGGTCACTCTCGGCTCGGGTCATTGGTCATGCAAAATTAAGGTTTACGGATCGTTGGGGTATCTTGTCTGTGCTTATGGCGTTTTTAACATACAGGGTCAGAAAATTACGTCATTTGTTCGCATCCGTACTGAATTATATAATTATGATATATAAATTAATGAATAACGAAACTAAACGTAAGTTCCACCCCAGAAAGGTGGCAAAGAGTTGAACTTGACTGGATTCATGTTGCTAAATCCTTCTAATGATAATGGCTTA
This sequence comes from Cyphoderus albinus, assembly GCA_021029165.1. Taxonomy (NCBI): domain Eukaryota; kingdom Metazoa; phylum Arthropoda; class Collembola; order Entomobryomorpha; family Paronellidae; genus Cyphoderus; species Cyphoderus albinus. The sequence goes on along the minus strand of VYYJ01000308.1, from coordinate 68,522 downwards.
ACTATCACAGACATACTATCACTTGAAGAAAGCGAAATGAAATGCAACTCACTAATTGCAGGAAGTTATGTAGAAATTTAAACTTTCAGACTATTTATGCGACTTGCAGATACAAAATACCATTCAAGGACGTTAACAAGCCAAATGGTCGTTACACATAAACTTTTTATCCATTTCACGAAATGGTAGAGAAACGGACACGTGTAGCCACAGGGCGGTGACACAGAACAGTTAAGTACCTAGTAGGGAAGTTGTGTCACATTTGCTAATAATTTGGAATTCGAAGCTGATGACATAAAATGCTGACAATGAGCTATAACTAACCATAAAACGTTTAGGTACATTTCCCTGAGCTTCCGTCGCTCTTCCTATAGCAGCAAGGGGACGACGTCAGAATTGTACGTACGTATCTCTTGGGAAGCACATTCCATTTTATGCAGTCATGGAAAAGGAAGGAAATGAAATGCTGACATTTAACGTCAAGACGAACGTCTCAGCTTTTTCAAGAACTAAATTCAACAACAAGACAGCGGCATAACTGGAAAACTGGGAAAAGTGGCGAATTTGAAGAAGAAACTCGGCTAATGATAAAAAGCGTTAAAGTCGGCAATAATATGTTTTCTTTGAAACTGAAAAGTTTCCTCCGCATTAAGACTAAGTATTTTGGGTTGGTCTTAAGATAACGGACTGAAGGGAATTCTCTTAGCTGGGCGGAATAAAAATGTATTATTATGCCTTTCTTAAAGTAATGACCAGCAGCGTCTTAAAGAGGGACTTGGTGAACTCAAAAAAAGAAATTTGTTCCTATTTTGTTGCTTCATTAGCAGAAGGAGTGTGTACACTTTGGATTTTGTTAGGCAGTGAGTGAAAAATACGAATACTTGCAAATTTCAAACTTTTCTCACATCAACTTGAGTTTTCTCGTTCTTCCCCTTACTTAGCCTAAATACTATCATCTATTGTCATGTCTTAAACTCTTTATTGTGTATAGAATTTTATGCCGGTTTTTATAGCTCCGTTAGCTGCCATCGTCATTAATACTTGAACACAGTCATATGTATAACGACCCGTGTAAAATATCTCTGCCATGCTTCCTTGCTCCGAAGAGCTGGACAAAGAAAGGGCAGGGAGTGCATCTTCTTGGTTTCGTTTCTCCGTAATCGGAAAACATCACCATCGCCAGTTCCATTTTCCAGGAAAAGTAGAAAAAGAGTTATCTCCCGACTTTATGGTATCCCTTTCCCTCCTTCCTTGCTCAAACTGGAGTCGTCGTCATCGCTGCAGTGAGGCGCATTTTTTCCTATTTTAGATGTGTACTTTTATTTTCATGCTTAGGGATGCATTAAAATCATTTCCTTTTCTCATTACAATAATAAATTACTTGCATTGTTGTACGGTCGTTAGCCAAAGTATAACGGCAACCTTGTAGATGCTATCTTTTGAGTAATGAGTAAATCCGCAGCGCAAGACAACATTTTTTAGTCGTTCCTTCCACTCTCACACTGTTGCAAATTCCTAAAAGAGATTCTATTTTAGTGTTCACTGGAACTGGTACATAATGTATTTAGGCAAGTAGAGGGTCACTTATTTAAATACCTTGCAAAATAAATTGGCGTCAAAGAGTAATGGCGGCGGTGGTCCACTGGGAAAAGAGAGATTTGTTTGGCATATGTAGTGCGGGAAGGGATTGCCAGAAAATACGGAGGCTAAGCAGGGCCTTCCATGGGGTTAGTCGCTCACTCAGTCACTCACTCACCCAGTGAAACAATGCAGCGTCCCCCGAAACACAACAAAAGTGAAAACTGTCCACTCTGTCGAGATCGAGAGTTTCTTCTCGCAAGCCCATGTAATCGAGCAGTTTTTGTCTAAACGATCCCCCGTAATCTTTCGCTTTCCCTTTTGTTTTCTCTGCAGCCAAGTATTGTTAGGTTGTTGTGGAAAGTGGTTTATAGCACTCGATCTCCAGCACATCACATCACACCTCCATCGCTCCGATACTTCCATTTTTTCTCGGGGGAAGACGAACATTTTGTGACTGTGCCACCATTTTACAATGAATAATAATTCTTGTGCTGACTGCGTTTGATGTGATAGAGAAAGGAGCTGTGGAAAAATAAAACCTTTCCGATTCTCGCAGCACCGGAGAGATTCTCTCTGAGGAGAGTCACAAAATCCATGATGAAGTCATGTTTTATTTTATCCCGTTCTTCCAAGCAATATAATTTTGGACATGTAAAAGGGCTGTGTGAGTAAGTGTATAGGAAAAAGGGAAATTTATCCGTTTCAGCTTAAACGTAAATTGAAGATCGAGGCAAGGATAGGATGAGTTGTCTCACCATCAAAAAATTTCTACTCTGCTGTGTTGTGTGTATGGAAGGGAATGGTGTGAGAAAGTGAGAGAAATAGGAATTGGAGAAAGTTATTGGAAGACTCATATCAAAACATATGCACACGCCATAAAGGTTTCTCTTCATTTGCACTCACTCACTCACCACGAACGACCGCACCATTTGAGCCATTCGGCGAGCAGAGCTAGTTGGAAGGAAGAAAAGAGAGATAGAAAAATAGCATAATACATTTAAAGTTGGTGGAAGGAAGGAAATAATAGGAATTTCAGAAACGCTGACGTTGCTGACTTTAAATGACGTGCAAGGACAGCAGCTTATATTATATTATGTATCCCAATTTCTTACGAAAACAGCTTTACCCAGAAATAAGAGCCAGGATGATGATGATGACGACGACGACGAGGAGAACGAAGATGATGGGCTTCACATTTTCCAGAATTGCAGAACGATGCACGTAAATTCGAAAACGGCAGTGAACGTTTCACTTGGCAGTTTTCATATTGTGGAAGATAAAAATAGGTTTTGTTCCGCCTATCCACACAATACAACTTTGGGGCTTCAGATCAGGGTCAAGCGTAGAACTCTGCAAGATTGGGATGACTTCGTCCGACAATCATTCACGCGTACCAACACAAAAATCCATGGAAACGCAAGCTGCTTTCGAGAGTGGGAAAACTGAGAAAAAAGTTACATCATCTTAAAATATATTTCCCTGAAAATTATAAAATGGCAGAAAAAAACTGAACACATAAATGGAAGCAGATAGAAGTACATAGACACAGCATATTTTATATTTATTTATACTTTAACAAGCTGAAGGCTATGCTGCTAGTTTAGGAGCCTGAAATGACAGTAATTTGTTAGAAAAAAATGAAGCGAAGGAAATGCATTAGCAAGGAAAGAGGCTTGCTCATTGTCAGTAGAAGAAATGTGTGAGGAGCTGCTTAACTCGTCTTACTCACCTTATAGACAATCCTTAAGGAAATTGGGCGAGGCGCACTTTTCCGGAACAAATTATGGAGACTAGATTTTTAAAAAGTTGTGAGTCTCTGAATTTGATTCAGTCAGCACAAGTAGGAGAGAGAGAGACTGCGATTTAGTTGAGTTTCAGAGAGAAAAGAATAAATTCCGGAACACTGACACCATCGAATCGAATGCAAATTTTCGACTTATTAAGAGGAGAAAAGACAGCTTTCTTCGTCTACTGATCGAATTTGAGTAGTCTGAAATTTCTTCTCGCGCCATAACACGATAATTAACCCGTTTCTCTCTAAAAAAATCCTGACTTGCCCCCTTGGAGATAAGCGCACATCTGGCGTGTAGAGTTTTAACGACCACTCTCGTTCCATGTTATTAGTGAATAATGGTATTTAAATTTTATACAAAATCTAGTTTTCCCATCTTGTGGCAGTAAAGATATCCTCAACTGGGCACATGTGGAACAGGCAGATTGGAAATTGGCAAGACAATATTCTCCTGGTGTATCGATATCGATATCGATGTTCAGAGCGCAGTTACAGTCTGAGTAATCAAATGATCCCAACGCAATTTCACTAAAGCTTTATATTATGGACCATGAACCGCGAATGAAATGGTTGATAGAAAACGGAATAAAACAAGCAAAAGGAGAATAGAAAATGGACATTTTCTTTCACCTAAACTAAGCCAGGCACAACAATTGTGCTCCACGAGAAGATATCACTTTGCTCGAAGTGTAAGTGTCCAAGTGCATGTGCGGAGTAGCGCTCCATTAATAGGAAAAAGATAGTTGGACTAAAAGAGAATAGAATTGTCTTCTGAACCGTTGCCCTTGAAATAAATGACAGAATTGACTTGAAGTAATCATATTACACACACTCAATTCATCCTTTCATAGAGAGAGAGAGAAAATGGGATTGATGCAATCTGAGCTGGAAGATAACTCCACGGGACTGTTGCCATCTAACATTCTTGTGGATGAGGATCGCAGTAATTGAAGGGAATGATGGGGCTGATACGCGTGAGCGAGAGTCTTGCCACGCTGCCACCTAAATAATATAATCTTGCACTAGATACATATTTCATTAGACATGGAAAATAATTGTGTTAGAATCCTTAATTACAACTTTATTTGATTTGTTTATGCCACTGATTCCTTCGAGATGTTTCCTCTTCTTTAATTAATTGCACTGATATCTCTCTCCACCATAAAAAATTGAATTATCGTTTCACCTGTCTTTCAACGAATGGGAAATTTGGACGAGCACGAACGAGTAACCGGCTATTTTCTTATCTATGATTTATGAAGTCGATGACAATCTCTGTAGAGCACGGCACACATCTTCTACCCCGGCCCATTTCAGTCCGGCTCCTACAACCAGGATGATTTTCAATGTCGCGTCACTATTTTTACAAATACACCAGAAAGTAACAATAATTTTGCTCACATGACTGTGTATGTTGGGTGTTTCGTCTCCCATCTTTTCTCGACATGATTTGATATTCCGCTTGAAAAAGTATGGAAATGGCAAGAAGAAACTCACTCAGCCACTTCACAAAGAAATCGAGCAAGGCTACCATTGATTTCATATCAACTATAAATCACACTGGCCAAACGCGAGATGGAAAGAATTTGAAGCGGAAGTAAATGCTCATGGTTGCAGTTCAAGTGGCTTCAATTTTTATCTTTTATTCTCCTCTTCGTTTTCTAATTTCCACATACCTTGCCCAAGATCTGTGCTACTGCACAACAAAAACCAATCGTTTGGTGAAAGTATTGTCAGTGACGAAATTTACAGGGAAGAAATTCTTAATATTTATTTAACTATGTCGTTTAATACGAAAAAAATCCGTGTTTGAAACATTAGGAGAAAATCCTTCCGGTTCCAGCAGTTGTAAAATCCAAGCTGAGAACGAACAAGGGGACCGCAAGAGAAAGGAGAAAGCAATCAGGAACGAATAGCTTTTTTTCACTTTCTCTCGCGAAGCGATCGTGATCGCCACTTGTGCGTCATCCTGCTCTTTTCTCTCTCATTCCCCCACTCGACATTCCGAAGGAGAAAATATTGGAAAATTCCATTTATTGCTCATGAAATGAAAGTGAGTGGAGAGAAAGAGGAGGAGGAGGAGTTCGGAGAAGGAAATTCAATGAAATATGAGAGAGGAATAACAAATAAATAAAATATTGTGGAGAGGCTAGAAAAATCCTTAATTTGTTTTCATAGTTGTTACGCGATGCAATTGAAAATGTATTTTGTGCTAGAAATATAAATAAACTTGCCGCTCTGAATGGAAAGGGGGAAGAAATGAGAGAGGAAGAGAATGCAACAATATTATTAGTGCCATAACGATTATTATTATTATTACTGTTCTGGGAGAAATGTTTAGCATTGGGCTCACTGCCATATTGCATTCTTCCACTTACGTCACACACATTCGCTCTTACTTCGCCAATAATCTCCTCCAGTAGTCATCATGCCCCATTCTGGAAAACTGTACTTATGTACCTATTTAGTACAGTTTTCGGGAACAGTCTTGCCTTTTGTCTGCAAGTATTTTTCGAAACACTTTGTCTTCTTTGTTACACAAAGAAAAATGAAACACCCTCATTATTTTACAACAACTACAGATAATATCTTAGAAAAAGCCAGAAAAAGTGGTCGCGTCGTGATGCTAACCACAACTAGGACATGGACCTCGCTCTGCAACATGCACCGTAAACTCTACAAAACGACGATGTTTTCTAGTCTTGAAGGGAGTCTCTCTAAAAAATATTTGTTTTTCGTCGATCAATTTATTATAATCTATTCTTGTCCCACAAAGTTTACTTTTCGTCTGCAACTAATGCTCTTTAAAGCGATTCAATCTCAGCTTAGGAATTTTTTGTTAGTGGAGTGGACGTAAAAAGGTTTTAAAATGGTTAGCCACATTATTTTGATGGCAGAGAAAAGTCTGCATTCAAGCACAAGGTTCGTTTGTCCTTGTGTGTGTATTGAAGATGGAATAAATGTGTATAGATTTTCATCTTGGAAAATGTAGTGCAAGTACATAAGTAGGTAAAGAACAGCTGCTACCACGTCGTTTCTTTGATTGTAAGGTCAGTCCGGTTCTGTCACAAAGTCTGGCAAACTGTTTATTCGACTCGTAATGTGTGCATTGCTGAAACTCGAAGTGGAGGCTTTTCCATTTCAACTAAACCTTTCTCCATAATGAGCGCGATAACATGAGCTAGTGTGACGTCTAATTTGGGGCGGCAGTCGAGAGAAAAAAAGTAATAGATAAGACCACATAATGCAATATTAAAGCAATTGAAAAATAAAGTAAACGCTCTCGAGAAGAAATTTCTCTAGGAAAGAAATATCGGAAGACGAGGAAAAAATACCAACAGACTCACTGACTCTTGTAACAAAGCAATTTTCCCCTTCTACATGGGAATTGGGTTTGCTAGTGGAAAAGACGGGGCATGGTGAAACAGCTCATTAATTTACGGCAGCTGCACATTGAAATACAGTGTCAATAATTGTGTCGTATCGAAATTGGTTTCATGGTGAAAGTAAGAGGGTGAAGTTAAGTAGTTACGCTCCACTATTTTTCCCTCTACCTTTATATAAATTGCGTTGCTCATCCAAGAGAAAAGAGACAGCGAAAGAGGGAGAGAGAGAAAAAAAGGCGAATTTCGTGAATCTTTGGCCGTGTAAAAGCATTATGTAAATGGAGCAATCCAAACGAAATTTACAAAGATGTAGTGCTGAGCCGAGGAAGCTATAAAAGCGGTGATGGGATGTTTGTTGTGCTCTTCTGCGTTGATGTGTGCAAAAATAGAGAAATAAATTACATGACAGGGAAAACCGAGAGAGAAGATGTAGAGTTGAGGCAAACAGTGTCTGGTTGGTATGGATACAACGGGACGCAGGTGTGCACGACCTTGGGAATTCAACTTGCAACATTTCTCTGAACTTGTTTCCTTCTCTTCCTCTCACTTTCTTTCCTTTTATTTCTTCACTCTCACCAACACTTTTCTTCCTTTCCAGTTTATTTCCCTGCTTTCTATGCTGATTTCTCTTCGCCTTCCACACCCAACACTCATCCATTTAAAAACAAGTCAACCTCTGATAGCTTGACACGGATGCATTTTCCACCACTCACTCCATTTCCATTCCCCAGCGATTCCTTGCTGGGTTGAAGGCTCGTTTCTATTCCTGTGAGAGGGTCACCCTGATAATTATGCAATGGCACGGGAAGCGAGACCTCGCACAAAATAAATGAACACAGTATGCAAGATTTTATGCAGGCCCGTTGAAACAAACCGTGCTCCCGATAAATAATGTTCGCCACTTTACAAAATTTTCTTATATTTCAATGGAGAATTGCATAGAAGTGGCGTATTTCTATCTGAAAAACAAACCAAGGTGAATTTTAAAACATCACTTCTCATTAATGCAGCCGCCATTTGTCTTCAATTCCTCTTCTCCTCTTTCACTTGTTATTCACTGACGTAATAAAAAAACTCTTTTTTATCTTCCACGTGAGATGTATCGTTGGCATGAAATTTGTTAGCTTCTACAAGTTACACAATAACTTAGAAAAAGTTGAGTTAGCGTGATTGCCACACATCCTCGGTAATGCGGCACTGGAATGGGGTCTGAGTATGGTGGAAAGAATAACGACCTCTGACACGAAAAAGGCCGTTAAATTATTGCTAATGAATCAGTGAACAGCGTGTAAAATCTTGATACGCATTTGTACACGAATTAATTCTGGGATGTCATCCATGAATTTGTAGTTTGAAGCATCAAGTGTGAAATATGCGCGGTACATAGATGCTACACAATATTTTGCATAATTTGGAAAAGCAATAAATTGGAGAGGTGGAGTGAGGCATAATTTTTTATAATCATTTATTAAATTTTTCCAGAGGATCAACTTTGTAATAATGATACAATTAATATATTTTTGTAAGGTCTTACAAGTGCTATATTTTTTATTATCATGAAGTACATTTCCTTAGAGTGTAATCTGTAGGTTACAGTTAAGTAATATGTATATATTAGAGATTATGTAAATAGTTAACATATTTCTTATAGCCACTATAGTATAATTAAATGTATTTAGTACTGTCCAATTATTTTATCGGCGTCACCTCCTTGCTACATTTAGTAGCAGTATTAACAAATACTGCCTAGTAGAACCAGGAATCAATATTGAATGTAATAATAATAGAGTAACCCATTCCCGGCTAATCATCTCCTCGGCGTAGTAACCAGCAAGGGAAATAAAATCTGGTTTTTGTATTCTTAGTAGGATTCCAGGACAAAATTTGAACGTACGTCATCGTTGAAAGGATATTCATTTCCGTATATTTTTGGCTGCCATGTCGCTATATACACATTTTATTTTGTATTCAATTTCTCTCTGTACAGTCTGACCGGACATAATATGTCAAATGAACAGCTTTCTAGAACTACGCGTCACTTTCCCTTCGCATCATTCATTCTCTAACACGTCTCAAGTGATCCGTGTTTAATAAGAACTATCTACTTTTTTATAACGAGTTTCAACCTGAAAACTTTTGCCTAGAACCTGTTCCTTGAACATGAAAAACTACACTTTCCCTTGGCTAATTTCCTTTATTTTTTTGCATTCCCAGTTTGAACATTTTTTTCTCCACTCCGATTCAATTATCAATTTCATCTTTCTCTGTACCACTTATTTCTTTATGATGCTGGCTTATATTAGATTTATTCTTAGCACATTAATTAAATTCATTTATTTTTTATTGTAGTTGAAAATCACTCCAAAATATCCTTGCACCAATTTCTTTCTCAATTCTTACCCACATTAACCTCACGTTCACTCTGTAATTTAAATAGTTTACATTATTTTGTAATTAGTTCATTATTGTACTACTTTTCAGCCATACATTTTTATACAGTTGTTTGCGTCATCATCATCATCATGAATAGTTACTAAATAGCTTAGAATTTTAGCTAAAATGTACAAAAAGCAAGAGAGTTGATTATTTAAATTATATTATGAATTTATTTATGAGAATATTTATTAATAATAGGAGGAGGAGCAGCAGCGGCTTTCTACGCTCTGCCACTCTCAAAAGTGATGAAAAACTAGGAGTTTGATTGTAACAACAACAATTTCAAACACTGCATTGCATCAATAAATGCAAATGTTTCCCTTCCTAACTGTAAGTTTAAACGGCAAGTTAAAAGTAGTTGCTTAGTTTTACACTCTTAACTTTCTTCATAAAGACTACTTCATCTCGGCCTGCTCAAGAAAGCATTTTTTGATGCTCTTAACAGTGTTGCACTTAACCATCTAATTTATTACGAGTAATTACTATTGATGGAACACCTGGGTTTCATTCGTATGTATTTTTGCAGTAATACACTCCATTTCAGGTTTCAGTTGCAGTTTTATCGTTTTAATACAGGATTGCTTTTCCCTTTTCTTCGAGAAACAACGAAAATTGGTGGAGTGGAGGAACCATCTGTCAATGCAGTTTTTTTTATTGTTTATCAGATTTTACCTTGTAATACAGTTACCATGATTATGTTTTCAAACTCTGCACATATCCATTCAAATCAGTGTATTATTCTTCGGGCTCTTTTTTTATTATTCTTTTTTCTTGAAAAAATATCAATCAAGTGCAGTAGTGTATCACGGTGATACTATCACCCATCCATTCGTAACATTTTCTTTAAAATCTTGATCGATGTTTCATGAATGATTAGTATAGAATTTTATAATTTATGTCGATTGTTCAAGTGCAGTAGTGTGTATCACGGTGATACTATCACCCATCCATTCGTAACATTTTCTTTAAAATCTTGATCGATGTTTCATGAATGATTAGTATAGAATTTTATAATTTATGTCGATTGTTTGTGTTCGTATATTCGTTTTTAGAAACGGTTTCACTGTTCACAAAGAAACAGTTGCAAATCAGGACCTTGGGAAAGTTTCTTATGGTAAGTTTAATATTTTTTAGCGAGTGTCTAATTAAAATGCCAATAATAGAATATTATTGTGTTAAAGGGGAAAAGCTGACGAGGATGTATTTAAAAGATGAATGCTACGATGTATAGAAGTTGATTGTAGAGATTGAGATATTTATGTTAAATATTCGATAATTAAGAAGAAAAGTTTCGTGTTCTGCATTTTTTCACCTGTATTACGCATCTTTCTCCGGAAACTCCTACGCTTAATTTAAATGATTGCCATTCTACATTATTTCTTTTTTTATAAAATAATATACTAAATTCATTGTTTTTTCCGTGGTTTTCTTGTAAACGTTTCAGATACTTTTTTTTTTCCCTTGTTAAATTTATTCTCGTATTTGTTTAACTCGTCGTTTGCGGAGAAAGTGAAAAGTGAAGAACTTTTTCTTATTTACTTTGATAGTTAAGTTGTAGACAAAGAGAATTTCCAAGAAGGTGAAAGTTGATGAGATGGGAAACCTTTTTATTTCGTGGTTGTGAGTTCAAGCATGGAAAACTTTCGTTTCATTCCACTTTTGAGTTTCCTCCCTCATTTGTCTTCCAAAGTATTAATTATTTATAGTTATAAATTTCTATTTAGTCCTAGTTTTCATTCATGTCACAATTTGACGATTGTCGTGATTATTTACTGTAGAAACACCTTATCTTGTAGAGTTCTCGCAATCAGTTCAAAAGTGTGCTACTCTAGAAAAAAAATTAATCTGTAATATCTTCGTGTATCTTAGTCGTTATGCAGTTCATTAAGACTTTGTGTACTAAAATTTTATTTTCCTCTCACTTGAAATTAGCTTCGTTGCTTGTCGTATGTATGAAAAGAATAACACTCCGGGGACACACTTTCCTCCCGTCATTGTCAACTTTGAAATCCAACTTTTATTCAAGATAACCTACCTTGTGTAAAACACTGAAACGGACTTGAAAAACAGTCACCCAAAAAATGGAACCATTCACGCCATTGTGAGTAGAGAGATGAAACTATAGGTACAAACTGTGTAGAATTTGGATAGACAAGTTTAAAATTATCTGCCAAGTTGCTCGCCAACTTCATTAAAACTCTCCTGTTTATCTACGCAATTAATTAAAGACGTAGTGTAAATAATATCTCTTAACGGTCTGTAAATTGGCTGCGTCACGTACTATGACAGTGTGCTAATTTCGTGTAAATTAGTTAATTAATGAATAGTATAACAGACATTGGACGCTAGGATGTGAACAGCTGCCAGGGGCTCTTGGCAAACTTTTGTACTCATCCCAGCATTCAACGACGCTCGTGATAATCTTAAATTCGCTAAACAGTTCTGAGACCGAGACCAAGGTACGAACGCACTTAAAAATCCTGTAGAATGTTTTCCCTTCTTTTCTATTTACTAATCCACAAACTTATTTAATCCTCATTTAATTAGCTAGATTAGCTTAGTTTGCTTACATTATTATTTATACTTTATTATAGGTATACTTATAAAAACTGCATCTGATAATCAACAGGCAAGTAGTAGCATAGCGATTAATTAAGTTAATTTTTAATTTATCATTGATGTACTAATTAATTAACAACTTTCACAAATTATATGAATGCACTGCTCTAGATAGAGATAGTGTGTTTGACACAGACGCTTTCCTTCCTTTGACATCTATGAAAAGGCAATGGACTACTGAAAACGAGCCGTGTCACTCACTAAACTCGGAACGAATTGAACTTGTTTCACTTAACTAAAAGTGGTTGATTGTTGTAATTGGTGATTAGAATACTTAAGTATGTCAAAGCATGTAAATTGTAGAATAGTTTGCGTACTAATTTCTCTTAAAAGTAGTCAGTCAAGGGTCATTCGAGAAGCTCCCTGGAGAATTGGGATGCGCGCGAGAGAGCATGTCCACCCTAGTGAAGTCTAAGCCTTCCTGCAAAACAGCCAAAATGAATGCAACGTTGAAGGACAGCGTTCCATTCTCATTTTTCTCAGCAGTTGAAATTTTGCAAGATTTGAAGAAGAGTAGTGTGTCTACAAAGATTGAATCTCTACCCTTTGACTGATATACCGGAACATGAAAACTATGCTAAAGACGTTTTCACTCTCTTATCAATATAAAGAATTACGGAGAAAACTACGGATTTGCTAACTAGTACCAAGTATTGATAGAGTTTTGTAGAAATTTCCTTTGACAATCTAAAAACGGCTACTTTCTTGTCTGCCTTGTTTTTATATTTGAAAAGTGGAACCCACTACTAAAGAGCCTGCTTCTTCAGGACGAGTTCGTAGAAACGCGATAGCTGAGAGAAAACCGAAAAGTGCGTCACTCCACTTCTGAAAGAACGCAAAGACTTTTGTTGAATGACGGGCTCCATTCAATCACTAATTGACTTCAGGAGAGATTCCCGTGAACAAGTACAATACAATTCCGCTTTTAATAATATGTACATAAAAGCTGCAACCGTACCGGACAAAAGCCTTGCCTGAAGTCAATTAATGACGTGATGACACTGAAACTTGTAAAAGTCTTTATATGTTTTTTTCTACTGATAGAAAAATGGCTGTCATGACGCTACTCGAGAAAATTCAATTTTAGCTGGACTCATACTGAATCGTAGACGGAGCTTTCTGCTGCCTTCTAAAATTAGATTCCAAACTACGCTTACTCTTGTACATTTATCACGACGATCAAACTGGCCTACAATGGAGTCAACATTTTTTGGTTATTAGTACCTCCTTAACTTTTACCATAGTCTTAATTAATGCATAATATTACGTAATACCTAGTTCAAAGAGTCTCATATTGTGCCATTTGAAAGTTTTCAAGTACATCTTGTAATCCCAATGTTTCCATTTTATCTATCCATTATCATAAATATTTATTTGTATTTCAAAATTTTTAACGAAGTCAACTCACGCATCGGCATGAGTTATCTTTTAGAAGATTGGCTTTTAAAAGTTAACACTCGCTAAATACTCCTTAGATACATACATATACACATTTGCAATTATACAATATAAAAAATTTGGCTTTCAATACGATTCGCAGTGCTAAGACTATTTTTTACAGTTAAACTCTGACTTATCAATATTTACTTAGTTTATTCATTGAGTAGATTATAATCGATGCACAAGTACAATATTATAACTGTTACTTACTTAAATTACCTAGTTCCTTCCTCCAAAAATATGTGCCATTAGGGACACTGATTCGATTAGAAGAGGATGCTGACACGGCCAGGACATTCTGTAGAAAATAGTAAGAGCTTCCTGCAACAATAAACCAAAGTTTCCTCAATTAATTAACTAATTAATTCAAAAGCTGCACATGGTTATTATGGGGGAGATAAAGTAATTAAAGTTGGAGTGAAACAAGAAGGAAATGAGAACAATGGGGTAAAGTAAGTAAATGCCTCAATCTCAATGAGTTTGCCCAGACAAGATATTTTTTGTTTGCTCGTTGTCTAACTGAAAACGTAGATTCGTAGAACCTAATCTGAAATGGCATCTTTGCAGATCTCTCTGAAGATGCAGATATTCGAGACACTTTTGTCTTTGCTCTGCTTCACTTTATGACGGAAAATGTTGGAAGTGAAAGTGAGCTAGGTTATGTTATGTATCTTTTAGTTTTTTTGACGGGAATCATGTAGCAGTCATTCAATAAATTCGGAGTCGTAAAAACGCCAATGCGAAAGAAAAAGATTCTTTTTTATGCATTCAAGATGACTGTGGTATAAAAAAGTTTCCCACTTTTACACTGACTCTTTGACAATAAAGCGCACACAAATTATGACCATAAAAATCGGAATAAAGCGAGAGATGCCGATGCGCAGCACCTCGAAAGGACGCGATCTCGCCATCTTTCTCTCAGGAGAGGCAGGAAAGTTTTAAGTTTTATTGTGACAATGTGATTACTTGACGGGGAGAGAAAGCAATCAGAAGTTACAAGAAGGGTCTTCTTCCTTGCTTTACCTGCTGTGAAGAATCCCATTACAATTTTTATGTCCCTCTAAGATAAATCTATGTTGCGTAGTTGCGTTACTTGCCTGCACCCAGGGCCATGTCTTCGCGGTGTAAGCATTAAGCAATGTCACAAAACTCCCTACTTTTTCCACTTGTTTCTTCAAGTGGGCATAATAAAACCACTTTCTTCATTGTTTCTCCAATTTGCATAAATTGCGCTCTTCCCTTCCGCCCGGCTGCCTCACAGTGAAAGCAAATGAAATGACAATAATAAAAATGAAGTTTTCACTCGATTCTCGACAAGTTTCCGGGCACAAGCATGGAAAATGAATGAATCACTTTTCCTTGGATATTGACTCTCCTTACGGAGACGACAGGACGAGTGAATCTTTCATGACTCTGCATCATCACAATCTTCAATGCGCTACTAAAATATTTACGAGTTGAGACTCATTTCAGTTTTTAATTTCATATGTCTCAGGAAACCCGGAGAGACGTAATTTTAGAGTTGCGATATTATCCATTATGCATTTAACTTGACATCCTTTCATTTTAGTTACCAGGTAGGTAATTATTGTGCCATTGGGTACGGAGGCAAGGTGAAAGCCGGAAGAACGCAGGGAAACTCCGTTTGCGATTTTCTTGGAACTGGACTGGAAGGATGGAGGGGGAAATTGGTGATGGTGATACAGCGATAACACGAATGTTCTCATGCCTCGAGTGCACATGTGGGCTTCTTAATGAAATAAATTCCTCTCGCTACGAATGCACAACGGAGCAGTTGGCTGGAATTTGAGAAAGGGTGGAGAAGAAACTCATTTGAGCGTGGAAACAAGTAGTAAAAAATGGAGAGAAAAAAAAATTGAGCCAAAAGGTGTTAAAATGTGAATGATACTTTAGCAAGTGATGAATGACTAAGTTCTTTTCTGGAAAAGAGGGAATTATTCAAATGGCTAAGCAGTTTCAAAAAGTTGCGAGTATCAGCCAAAGAGGAAGCAGAAGGACGAGGGGCGAGAAGCGAAAAAGAGACTCATTCGCATCACACGGTATCTGGCGAAAGAGTTTCAGTCGTAGGAGAGAAAGTGGGAAAGCGGAAAGGTAGAATATGAAGAAGAGGAGGAAGAGAAAGGAAAAGTGGCTTGAGAGGTATTAGAAACGAAACTCGTCCATCTCGTTTTCTTTTCCGACCATTTCCAGTGTTCATCTGTTCCTCAGGTAAAGATTAATGGACCGTTCTTCTTGTCAGTCTCGATAGATGCCCAGTCAACCCTTTATTTCTTATTCTGCATGTGTTACAATTATGGACATAGTAATATAATGCCAAACCGTGACATCTGTACCTTTTCCTTGCCCCTCCTACAGAAGTGAACGAAGAGGTTCTAGTTCTACAAGGACGTACGGCTCCACGTTTCTCACAAGTCAGTTGCACCTAGCAAAATGATGTACATATCTATATCACCTAACGAAACTCTGAAACTAAATCCGGAGTCTGTTTTTTAAACTGTCAAAGAAACCCGGAATAGTGACCTTGTTAGCGCGACTTCAAATTAAAATTATTTTGAAGTTTTTTGCTTGATTATCAATGAGCAAATGAAATATACCAAATGAAATATATCCCAATAATTAAACCACAAATCAGTTTCTTAGCCTAAATCCAAGTTGATTTTCATAATTTAAATCAAAATTGGACAAGTTTCTGAAATTGCATAACGAGTTTTGGAAAAAGACACCAGAATCGAGTTCCGGTATGTTCCATGGTTTCTTTGATATGAGAGACTGACACTTAAAAGCACTTCCTTCTAAGACATTTATTGCAATTGAGAAAGTAAATTTTTACTTTGCTTCCAGTTATCCAAGGTGGAAGCCTGCATTTGGTACAGTATGTACATATGTACATAAGGTGGAAAGAGAAATGGTAAGACGATTGCAATTTCAGTTCCTAAACAGAAGTTAGGGTGTGGAGAAAGGAGAAATTCATTTCCTCGTTTTCAAGCCTTTCACGGACTACTAAATATTATACCCTGTTTCAATTTTTTCTACTCACTCGTGACGGTCCGAGCGATCCTATTCCTTCACTTTGCACCCTTCCTTTCTTCTCTTGCCTCTTTTCGCTGAGCAGAAGAGAAAAAGGAAACAAAGGAACCACAGCTCCTTTATGTCACAGGACCTTTTATGTCATTCCCAGTGTCGTTATATTTTTAAACATTTCTTTTTCGCGGTGGACCTCCTAAAAGTCGGTGGTTACAAGGAAAACGGACTGTCAGAGCCTCGCCGCTGCTGGTATCATGAACACGATGTTACTTCATGTATTCCGGGTCCCAGTCTGTGCAAATGTGGCTGAGTCGTCCCGCTTGATATTGAATTATACATAAGAAGTGCTGACAGGCCAACTTGAGAACGAAATGAATGAGGACGAAGGCCTAAAAAATCTGAAGGGATAAAAAAGGACGAAGAAAGAGACAACGAGGACATTGCTCAAATATGGGAATGGAGTGGAATCCCAGCATGGAAGTATGGCAGAGGCAATGTGTTTACAAAGACGCACTCAGACACTCTCCTTTCTTTCCCTCTCTCAGAGAGAGAAAAGAACTCGCCTGATGTTACAATGCAACGGGAGCTTAAGCAGGATGACGACCTGGTGTTTGTGTGAGCCATCGTTCGGAGGGGAAGATGTAAAAAGACATTATCATTTATATGATATATATAATTTCCTTTTATTTCCAGACATGCCTTTTTATCTCTACTTTCGGCTTGTACACTGACACCAGCCTATTTCAACTGTCAATGTCCAATCCGCCACATATTTTGCAAGTTACTAAGTTGATTTTACTGTTCATAATATTTAACAAAAGAAAATCTCAAACTTTTCAGTGAATAGCCAATATATCAAAAACGTGACTCAGATTGAAGCCAAATTGCTTCTTAAATTTTAGTCTCATACAGTCCTACTAACTGGCAAAATATCAGGCGGATTCGACAATGATACCTGAAATACCCCGGTGTGAGACAGCGACATGACCAAATGTTCAGTTTACTCTGTTCAACTCTACTTTACTTATATCAAATCGTATCAACTAAAAATTACATCGCTCTCTCGCTCCACACTTTTTCCCTGGTAAACGTTTAATGCCCTAAGATGGTCAAGAAGAGAAGACCTAGGAGCGACTATTCGCATATAATAGCCGCATATAAAAAGAAGCAAATGGAGAGAGAGATAGGGGGACAAAGCGGGGAAAGCGAGGTCGACTTTTTCTTTCCTCTTATTTTCCAGTAATAAAGCGATAGTGAGGCACACAGACAGATGGAAACAAGTGAGGCAACAATTATTGTTTGGCTTCACGCACTAAGTAAGTATGCCCAAAGGAAACATAAAAAAGATCTTTGCTCATTGCCTATACTTTTTTTGTCGAGCTGCTTTTCCAGAAAAGTAGTTTTTCAGTGCATGTGCGCACCACCAGTGAGAGTAAAGAAGAGTATCTGCTCAGCGTGTCTCTCTCTACAATGTTTTCTCTGTTGATTCCATTTGTAAGGAGATATAAAAAGTACATAATGGAAGCGGCATGACTTATTTTCTCTCTGTCCACCCTATAATAGTCCTGGTGATCATCGTACTGATTGTTGCATTGTGCCATGTGGAGAAATCTAGGTAACTGTGTATAACTGCCACGACCAGAGAGCGCGCTCAAAGATAGAGAGGCTCATGGACAAAGTTTAGTGGTACAACTGGAGAGAGAAAAAATGGAGTAAAGAAGATATTGACGTCAGTGACCATTTCTGCATTCGCCACATTCCCAAATGGCGTCCACGGCTATTTTTTATTCCAAGTAAAAAATAAACCACCAGATATATTTCCTTTCCTTACACTCGCCATGTATCCTTAGTTTGTATGTAGAGAAAAAGAAAAATGGGCAATAGCCGACAGAGAGAAGCTTTTTTATACACTTCCACTGCCCATTCAGATATCATCATCAGGGCTCATATCTCCCACTGTGAATGCTCAACAATGAACGATGGTGTCACATACTCGTGAAAGGCATGCAACCCATCAAAAGAAAAAAGCAGAGAGGAAAACCGTCTGTTTCCAGTTGAGTCGACTTTATTTTATTTCATTTTATTATCGTCATCTCTCCCATATCGAAACAATGATGGCCGTTAGAAGTAAGTGGTGGTGGCAGTGTCAAGCCATAATATCATCGCTATCACTCACTCCCTCAATGAAGACGGAGAAGTTCAAGAAAGAAATGCGGAGCGTTGAATGAATTGCAAAAGCGTGATAATTTAACTCTCTGTAAAGAGTAAATGAGAATCATGTCCATTTCCCTTTTAATTGAGTAAGTGAACGACGGTAATGACTGTGTTGGCTAACTGGGTATAAAATGTACTCAATGTATTTAATAAAACTCCTTAATAAGATAAATCTCTTTTTTATCTCCGTCTCAAGTTGTTTAGCCATGACTTCATAAATGAAACGGGTGTTGGTTTGATGACCACCTCGTCAAAGAAAGAAGTCGTGAAGGGAAATAGGTTTACCTACCTATCTAAAAATATCAGGCTGTATATCTTTGGGTAAATTAGAAACGAGTAGAGGAAAAAAGTGAGCAAGCGGAAGTCATAATTTTCAGTGATCACTTATCACAAGACTGAAGGATTCACTAGATTTTTCACTTTCTCCTAACGCCTCTCTTTCCCCGTTTTGCTAAAGATGCGGGGAGAAAAAGAAAGGGCTCGTTCGTTGGCGAGTTTCTCTCTGGTCTTGTTAGTCTTCCAATTTATGTCAATTGATGGTTTTCGCTGTCGAAACACGAGTGACTTGGCTGGCGCAGTAAAATGGGAGACTGGCTTTTCCAGGGCGGATATCAGAAGCAGTAAAGTTACTCAAGTTGAACCACAGATCCAGTGCATGAGACGGAGAGGGGAAAACATTCCAGTCGCTGTTGAAGGAGTCGGCGAGAAGGAGAAAGCAGTACAAACAATGATGATCATGATGTTTTTTCCCAAGTGTCTTTTTATTTCTTAGTTTTACAAGCCCAGTTGACCATGAATGTGTCAATAAGAAGAATCGTGTCATTTGTGTTAAATTCTAAAAACAGTTCAAGCTGTCTCGCAAAGGAAAAAAAAAGAAAACGGATTTCCATTCAATATTTTTTTTTCAAAAAATAAAAAAGTTACCAAGTCAATTGAGCTGAAATCCGTAGGGAAGAAATGTCCCTGTTACTTTAGAGAATGTGCTCAGCTCTTTAAATATTTGGAGAAAGCTCCACCGTCTTACACAATGTATGTTTCGTAGAAGCGAAGCTTTCCTCATGAGGACGGCTTCCTCACGACCCATTTCCATTGCTGCGCATACCGCTCATCGTTCTTTCTTAAAACTGAACATTCTCCATTCGAACGAAATTATGCTCTTGTTTGCCTACCTATTTTCTCTCATCATTCTCGCGAATCTATTTTCTAAAAATACACTGTAAACAGTGTAACCGCTCCCTGTGCTACAAACACTGTTAAAAAGTAAAATAAACGAAGCCATGTTGTAAATACCTTCACTGTGAATGGGAGCGTGGAATAACAAGGCCGAGAAAGAAAACGGGATTGGTGACCATTTAAAAGGGAAATCCTGGTGAAAAATTTGTTAAGGTATCCCAAGCCAGCTCGTTTCCACGAGGCAAATTCTTGTCTCTCCCTAGAAGAAAAATACATGGAACGGGGCACAGCGAAAAGAAAAACACATCCGGATACCTTTGTCCCTGCACATCTTCTTTTATATGGGTAATGGGGATGTGTTTCTCTCCTCTCTACCAACAACAATATTTTCTACATCGGTTTTGCTAGAGCTCTGCTTCGTATAAATTCTGGTAATCCTGACGATGATGATGATGATGTGGTTCTTGCTTGCTTGGTTTGTAATCCACCAAGAATTTCAATATGGCCTTTGGGTCATAATGGGAAAGGAAAAGATGGAAGGTAACAAGTCTAACTTTCACAAAAAGAAGAAAAAAATAAAACACAGAGACACAAAGAATGCTTTGTTGCTAACAATGGATTGTGTGTTGGCATGTAGCATTTCCTCTTACACAAGCAATAATCCCCAGTGAAAGAAAAGAAGAGGAGGAACATTGAGAAAGCAGAGAAGAAAGGAATTCTTCCATATTTTCTCTTCTTTCCCTGTAGCCAGGAAAAAAATTGGACAAAAGGTGAATGTCTTTTTTCCCTTCTTTATTTTCTTATGCATTCACAAAGGGAGGAAAAAAACGTATGAATTGTGGAATCTGAAATAATTGAAAGCAGGGAAGGAGGAAAGGGGAAAGTGTATCTGCTACACATGTTCCGTATTATTTTCCTTCTTTGACTTAATACTCGACTTCAACAGAGATTTGTGAGTTTGTGTATTTAGAAAGCCTGCAACAAAAATTGCCGTCTTGTGGAGCTATCATGGGAGTATTAGAATGAATGGGTATCGAGTACATAGTATCAAAGTCTTGCACATAATGCCACCTTTAGTTTACACCACTTGTCAACATCTCCATCGACACAGTTTTTTTCTTATTATTATGCTAACGGTATGAAGAGTTTCTGCTTTGTAGCAAGGCAAGATGAAGTACATACGCTTGGATTGCTTATGTCTGCCTTTTTCCGCTTTTTATAAAATGAGACGGGGAAAAGCAGAGAAAGAAAAGATTTCTCTGAGATCTTTTCTCTCTTTCTTCTCGGAGATTTAAAGCGGTGTTTCTCTTTTGTCGCCGAAGAAAGCAAATCCCTTGCCTGTCCTTTCTCGCTTGTTGGCCTCCTCTTTGCTACCTGAGAAAAGCCCGTGTGACAAGTACATTTTCTCACAGAATCTCTTATTTCATTCCGGGATATAAAAATAATAATTCTCGCAAGCTACGCTACGCGGAAAATGAATGGAAATATGGCGACAAAGTTACTTAGATAGACGAGACATACACGCACGAGAATAGAACATTTCATGTAATAGTGAAAGTTATTTTTATTTTTCGACATGAATAAGAAAAAAGTGAGGCATTGGGACGGTATTTTGTCTCCTTTATCTTGCACCTCACTTTTCTTTCTCTGTTTAGTTTTAAATCATGAATAAAAGAAGCAAGCGGCTAGATGTGAAGATAAGGTAAAAAGACGAAGAGAAAAAACTTTCCTTCATTTCTTTTCTCCTAACCGAATTTCACACTTTCTTACATTAGAAAGTCAAACAAAACAAAACTTTTTGTCTCTCTGTAGTGCCAAGGTACATCCAAAAATAAAATTGTACTAGTTGACTCTAAACTTGCTAGCAAGATCCATTAATCGTGTTTTTAGACACCTGGGAATCATCCTTTTTTTCTCGACTTTGTGCGTGCCAGAGAGAACAAGATAATTTCTCCCTTGTTTGTGTGAAGGTGTTGCAGACAGCCTCTTTCCCTCACTCAAAAATAGCCACGATAAGAAAACCCAACGTTTTTTATTTGCGCTAATAAAGTCTGCTAACATTTGCAAGAAAAGAAGTTTATTTGGAGGTGACCGTGAATTAACCAGACATTCAAATTTTTATACACGAAACAATGAAATTCTAACTTTGCTTATCAGTTGGCAAATGAGTTTCATTGTTTTAAGTCTAAAAAAATTAAGCCTCGTAGCCTATCATAACTGACTACATTCTTGGAGGTAACTGAAGCAAGCATTAGCGTCATCACTTTTTTTTCAAAGGGGCGTTCATTTAGTTACAATTGATACATTTGACTCAGTTTTTTCAGCCTATTAGAAGCTAAGGGTAGTCGACCAATGAATGAGAATGTAATAAAAATTGGCACTGTCTTAATTGTTCTCTATGGGCCATCCCTTTCTCCAGTTTTACATACTGCTCACATGTAGCTCATTTCTCTTCTGTTCTGGGGTTCCTTGACTTAATTATGTCCAATCACATGCTTTTAGGCGTAATGAAGTAATTTGTTTTCTTCTCCATTAAGACCATTTATATTTATAGCTTATTCGGTTTCAAAGAAAATACTAATTACTAATAATAGTTACGTGACAATCGCTGTAGACTTTATGTTTATGCGTTTTTTCGACCAAAATAAAAATTTAATCGTGATCGAACGTTTACGTTAACGACGTCTGCAAGTTGGTCGGTTTGCAAAGACTTGAAATTTGAATGCCAGTGTGCGTCGCTCTATTCTTAGACCATGAAAGTTTTGATGACGTTGATATAAAAAGGAAATCTGAGTGGGGATTTTGCTAACTGTTTCGCATTCATTTTTTAATTAGACCCTCTGCCGTGTTTGTATATTATGCATGGTCTGGAAAATGAATAGTTGAAGGCAGAATTAAATAGATTCTTTGTTTAGATACTACGCCAGACGGAAAGTTTTGAAAAACAGTTTAGGTTTGTGCAATTCATGAATAATGTTTGGGTTTTATGCAAGTGGCAGCCACATTTTGCAAAACGATAGATCACCAAATCAGACAGTTGCGAGTATGGCTTGGCTGGAAGAAAGGAGGGATTGAGACTGTTTAATGAAAGCTGGGACTTAAAATTCTCCTTAAGTCTAGTATGATTCATGTCCGGCTTGTTGTGGAGGAAAAGAAAGACGCGGTCGCTGAAGGAAAATATTTTCTTTTTCCTTGCCAGACAAAAAAATACTCTTTCTATTTCTCCTTTCTTATCCGTCGCTATTTCTGGGTTTTCCAGAATAACAGAGAGAACGAGACAGAGCGTGAGAAAATAGCGGAGAGAAAGTTAGTCTGCATTTTATGAATACCTCCATCTACTCTTTGACTTAAAGTTATTGACTAAAAAATATGTGGTACACATTCATCAACGCCACCGCCAATTTGCTATGTAGCAAAGTCTTACGCTGGCGTTCAGCCAGCGCCAGAGCCACAGCTATCATCATTGAGGCAGTAAAATATTTTAATTTTTGCACAGCTTTTGCTCTACGTTCCGCTGTTCCTCCTCTCGCGTCGTAATAGCAGCGTCTAGTTAAGAAATCGCGGCGATATTCACAAAATAGAAAAGGCCAGAGGAGTGAAAGCCAAGCCTTGAGCATGAACAAGGAGAGAAACGAAATAAACAGAGAAATTGTAGCATAAATTTAAGTGAATGAGTCCAGTTAAAAAATCATAGTTGCGTTGTTTGTATACAAATTTATTGCTTACTTAGAAGAAGCAGAGGAATATTAAAAAACAACTGTCAGAATGGGCATGAACGTTTTTTTATATCAAGGTATGGGATGGAGGAAGAGAAAAAAATATGAAGAGTGCACACATGTGGAGAGATGTTGGTATGTGAATTGCATTATTGTGCCTGGACGAGGGAAATATTCGCCTCACTCTCTCTCACTGGTTCTGGTCGTGTTGGTCTGCCCGAATTGAGGAAACTCAATAGACGAGGACTATTTATTATTTTGTGAATAATACTCTTTGTGCTGCGAAGCAGAAACAACGGAAGAAAAACGGCGAGCTGTGGAATTCCACTGAAACTATTAGGAGAAGAAAAGAGTTGATCTGGGTGAGTCTTGTGGAGAAAAAGTTGAGTCTTTTTTACACTGGTTCAAGAAACCAGATGGCTTTGGTTTATACAGAGAGAGGGTTTTGGTCAGCAGCTGCTCCTTCCTGCTTCGCCTCCACTTTTTTTCTGCGGTGGCCTTCACAAAAGGAGGCGAAGTGGAAGAGAAGACGACGAAACACTGATTTTCGTTTCTCGGAGAAGAAAGCAGGCAAACATAAATTTAAAAGCGGGATGAAGAACATTTTTTGGCGTTCTCACTGAAATGAATTGAGGGGTTGCATTTTCAATTCATTTATTGCCACAATTATTAGAATAACATTACTCCCAATGTTTGGCGCACCGAGAACACGAAGAGTGGGAGAAATGAATGGGAAAATGGAACAACAAATTTTCATGTTCCAATAAGCACACCGAGTTTTGGACAGGGCAAGGAGAAAAAGAAGAGTGATCAGAAAGAATTGCTCTGGCATACACGTACGTAATGAAGGGGAACGTGCAGCCAGACCCTCTGTGTCCACACTAGCCAATTTGCGTCACTCTCTCAAAACATAACTAGGTAACTGTGTAAAGAATTCGCTGCTAATTTTTTTGCTGCCTTGGCTCGGCCTCATTTGAGTAAGAATCGCAATGGGAAGGAAAATGGCAGGACAGAGGAAAGCTCAGGGAAATGGTCTAAAATAACAAAGAGATTTCCTGAGATTGCACAAGGGGTAAAAGTAGTGACGGATTGGCTAATTGCAAAATTATGGAGGACAATGCAGAGTTTGTGAGTGGCGTGGATAGCGGTGGAGGGATTCTACGTGATGTGATATTGTGTGTGTAGCAGGAGTTATTATAGGAAATGTAAATATGTGAACAATGCGGTTCGCGATTCGGGATTCTGGAGTGAGCGAGGAGAACCGCAATGTGATGGAAAAACGAAACTGTGAAGTGAACGATGAAAGAAAATATTTAACAGGATGTCAATTACTGTCAATGTGCAAACCAGAGAGAAGCTCATTTCGAACCGAAGAACGGAACGGCTTTCTCAAAAAAGCGGCCATTAACAATTCCCGGTGGGATTTCTACAATGTAGATTACATGGTCTTCCGTGAGGCATAATAAATAAATTGGGGCATGAACTACGCGGCCATTTTATCAGAAGAATGTAATAATCATTCCGCAGCGGCTTCGCCTTCAATTTCGACTAAATGACGCCCGGTAGGAGTGGAGCGGAAAGATGTGGAATCGACTCACTCACACAGAAAGTAACAGTAGCAAACAAGGCGATTCCTTGCAACCCTTACGGAACGTTCCCTTTGCCCTAGTGGGTGCGCTCGTGCTACTGTAGGAGAATGCAAAATTTCTTTCAGCATGCAACCCCGAGCTTCCATGATCTCCGTTGCATATCCATATTCGTTTGCTATTTTGTGCCGTGTTGTGTTTGGTTTCGCGATTCTAATAATAGTCGAGTATGAGCTCAGCCACAACAAACGTGACTGATTGTCTTTGAAAATTTACACATTCATTCATTTCCTCTTGTGTAAGACAAGCGAGGAGAAAGGAGACGAAGAGCAAGGTTTCGTTTCGCAGCATCACCACCATTTATGCACTTGTTTAATTATTAATGAGCGTGTTTCCTTTGTACGCCTTTCTCACTGCTCCATCAAGCGTTTTCCCACTCTCTCCTGTGTACTCACTTTGTGCAGTGTTGTGTTGTGTGTGCATACAATTTTAGGGTATGTCTCATAAAAATAGGTTTGTAGCAATTTTCTGCGGCGTTGAGGTTGAATAGGTATTCCAATTCGTTTCATGCAAGTATTTCTGCTACATATGATGATAAATGAAGAAAGGGATGAGATGAAACAAAGCGGAGGAGATGACAGGGTTTTAAGTTGTGTGGTTTGCTAAACAATGTTAGCCTAAGTTGAGAACAAGAGAAATGCTTGCTGCACTACTGGAGCTATCCCACGGTTTTCTTCGTCGCTCAACATTCTCTCCATCTCATTAACCAGGAAGATGAAATTGATGAAGATGAAGACGAATATTACGCTAATAACACTATCTCATGAGACTGCGAAGTGGTGGAAAATTATGTGTGCATCTTGTTTTGTTGTGGCAGGAAAGAACAGTTTTGTTTCGACGTTCTTTCTCATGCATCGTCATCAGCGTGATGAAAGCGATGATGAGAAGGAGAAAGTGGGAGGAACTGGGATTAGGTTCGACTTGACGAGGTGATGTGATGTAAGCCACTTTCCTTCTCTCTGTCCCGGTTTCGGATAGGATTTGCAGACCAAACTCTTTACAACATGGGAAGTGAAAGAAAAGAAGTTCGTTCTTCCGTCTTATTAAGAATGACAAGAAACTCATTATATTTATCACTACTGTTTGTGACCCGATGCACTGAGTAGTCCAATTATCATTAGTGTAACATATTAGAATGCATTCATTCTCTTAACCGAGTGAGATGGGTGTTACATTATCATTATTGGAAATTGCGTTAGTCCACCAGTCCACGGCATGACACTGCTCACTTTCCCTCCATAAAACTCCATTTTCAGAAATACTTGTGATGCGGCGCAGGAGGAAGCCGGGAAGGATGCCAAGTTAAGAAGGAAAGTTAAGCAGTTAATTTTCGCCTCAGATTGGACGAGCTTTAATGTGGTTTAATTAATATTATTAATAATGAGAATAAATGAATGGGAATATCATGTAAATGTGAGCGACTATACATGCTAATGTAATAAAAGCAGGTAAATGCATTAGTGACGAAGAAGAAGCTAGAATTTCTCCAAACTCATAAACTCCTGCCTCTTGTCGTGTATCATACATCATTCCTTTCTTGTGGGTTCTTAATGAATAAAAAGTATTTTGAAGAGGCGGTCATTATTATCCTTATTATGAGATATTATTACACCTTTGTGAAACATGGAAACTTTTCCACCATTAACTCACCTCGACGCCGCCGCTCTTCTTCTCATCAACTCCACTTTCCCTCTTCCACCTTCTCGTCCCTCTTAATGAACTGCATTTCAACGAAAAAGTAGTTTCGTAGATGACGGAGCATGTGAAAAGATTGCTGGTTGCTGAACGAACGACGGGGAAGAGAAACTTTTATTTTTACTTTATTTTACATTTTAGGTACAAGCCACGGTCTAAAATCAATATTATGATGGAAGAAAAAAGATGAGTAAATATTACTAAATTTTACAAGAGATTCTCTTCCAAAACTCTCGTCTTTGTAACTTACAAAAGTACAAAGAGGTTGTGGCAGTGTTTGAAATGAAAAATGCTTCGTCTCATCCCTGCCTGCCTGCATATTTGTTTTTATTCCCAATTGGGAAACACATTTATTTTTATGGGCTTCCCTGTTTAGCGTCCGGATTAATAACTGGAGACGCATTATTATTTATTCCAAGGCTCCCTTTCTCCACTTTCCCAGGCACTGGCCCAGCTGTCTGCAAAGTTCCCATGTTCATAATCATAATATTTCCCTTGTTAGCAACTTGCCACTATCGCTTATTGATCTTACCACGAAAAGTGTTTACCACCAGAAAAAGGCCTGCGTGTTGGCTTGACCTTTTTTAGAACAAAATGTTGACGATATTCCAGGAATATTTTTTACCTCGAATCCCCTTAAACTACATTCATCGGATGTTTCACTACTTAATTAAATCAATGCTACAGCTACAGGAATGTGGAAGACAGGAGATCAAACGACCTCTGCTCTGCTGCCTCCTGCTTTTAATTAATAAAAAGCTCCGTGAATTGTAAAAGGTAACCAAATATTTTTTCATAGAAACCTTCCCTCCTTCTATAAATAACGGCTGAATTTATTTTTTCTAGAAAATTGGTAAAGCGCTTTCTCCGAATACAATATCAACATAAACGGAGTAAAAATAATGAAAGGACGAGGCGAGCAGATGAAAACTGAAAATGTCAATAGCTTGAGTAATCATCAATGACATAAATGGTCTAATCGAAACGTGATATAATGTCATTACGTTTGTTAGTCCACTGGGATAAGTTTAAAAACGTACTCAAATATTTTTCTCTCTCATATTGATCTTGTTCCGGTTACTTTGCCCTTGGAAACTATTTGTGTAAGAGAAGAGGAAACAGCCGTGTATCAACATTTAACCTAGGATTTTCCATTTTAAACATGAGTCAAAAAAGGATCAGCTTGATATTCAACTCGAGCTACAATTTCCTGGGGAAAATTCTGCTGCCGTGTTTTCTTTGGCTTTGTCTTCCGCCTCATTCAGGAATCGACTTCGGGAGTCCACTTGGATTGGTAATGACAATATTTGCAGAATATCTTGACTGAGGCTTCTGTGTCGGGAAATGGAGAAGAGACGAGGAACGAAGATGCAACAAATTTGTGGAGAAACAAACGTGTTTTCTGTTCGGCTCTTTTGTATAATTTAGGGAAACTCATGAGAATGACGACGACGATGTTGTGAGAGAAAACAAGAAAAATTGGGCTTCGTTTTGTGTGAGTTGTGGGATGTTTAGGAGCAGCAGATGTGTCTCCGCGTGTCTTTGAGTAAATAGTTGCGTTTGTATCGTGGATCGATTGGGCGATCAGGTTCTGCTGCTTCAAGTTAAGAGTTGGAGAAGCGAATAAAGAGATAAAATATAGAGTGAAATATGTTTTTTGAACGTCCTACTCATTCGATCACGCGAGCAGTTAGTGGGTGACTTGGTAAACATAAGTCTGGCAGACGAGTTCCTGTCACAAATTGATAGCTGGTGAAAGACGACAAGAAAGTTAATTTCTGTGGTGGGCTTGTTTGTACCCTGTGTTGCTTTGTGATCAAGAAGACACAGAGCATTTGGAAATATGGATACTTTTTATGTGGGAAACGAACTCAAACTGCAGCGGAGGATTGAGAAATAAATGTGTGGCCATGCACAAAACTCGAGTCCATATTTAGTCGGCCTGCACTTCTGTATCTACTCCTTGCACAAGTTAATAATCCTTAATGCAATTTGAAAACGGAAAAGAGCTGAGTCATTTAGTGTGCTCTATGTAGATAATGACCTCACATTTATTATCCCTTGCAAAGACTAATGGGCGCTCGAGCAAGTCAGTGTTTGTGTGCAACAAATACTTGCATTCTGAAAAAAGTCGATTTGTTCAATCCGTTACAGAGTGGAAGTCAGGCTCAGGCTACACTGAGAAAAGAGCCTACCTCAGGAACCAGCCTTAAGTGCATTAAGCTAAATATAAGCAGAACGTCTTAATAATGGCTGAAATTTTCTGAATCAAGTCTGGTATTTTTCCACGCAATACCCCATTTCTTTGTAATCCTGAATCCGCTTGGCGAAATGAGCCTGACCAAATTGACCAATGCTTGACCATTTCAGATTCTGCAGGGGAACTAATCACAATCACCAATCACTTTGGCTTAGGGAACAAATACGCCCCGTCGTTCATCAAACTTTCCTTACCTTTTTTGAAAAAAAACATTGTATTAAATAACATGTTGCAGAAAGGAAATGGAAGTAAAAAATGGCTAGATAGAAGTTTCGCCATTTTTATTGGGTGCAGGGAAAGCTGTCATGAAAAAATGGACTGTGCGATCAAATGTTTCCACTTGCCCACATCGTTTCATTACGATTATCATAATAAAAGGATGGAAGGGTCCTTTAAGCTTTTTGTCCGCCTCACTGCGCGTCGCTCGCAAAACAAACATCATCAGTGGCATGACATTCTTCTGTTCTCAGGAACAAATCGACTCAACTCGACTCCACTCAACAAATCGGCTGCCTGTCACATAAAACATCGTGACTTGGCAGAGTGAAAGTGTTCCATTCCACTCTACATCACCATTCATCATCATCAGCTTCAGCTTTCACAATGGTAATAAAAGACGTGACGAGGACAAGGATGATGATTTGTTCGTTCTATTCGATTTCCGAGAATGGCGTTCTGGAGGATGGTCAATTTCTCAAATTCTCTGTTGGATTAGAATATCATAACGTTGCTTTTCATTATGTTATCCACTAAAGGAGTAATGTATTAAAACAAGGATCCAACTTTTTTTATGAACAATAAACTGGCAATTTTATTTCCCAAACAATTTCTAATCCATTTGGCATGGATTTAATGGAGGAAAATTGGTTGCGAAAGTTGGAAACAAACTTTTCCACCATTTCTGAATCACCTGTCTTCAAAAACATTTTTTCCCTATTCCCATAAATGGAGCCACTCTAATTCACTTTAGTTTTATAAACAACACAGTTTGAAAGAAAGTTTTCCAAAAAATAATAATGTTTTCGCTCTCATACTTACATATGGATATATGGGCAAAAAAACATGGAATGCATAATCGGAATAAATTTCCAGGGGAAAAGCATCGAGTCAAGGAATGTGCCTATGTAGAGAATTGGATTGGTGTTTAAAGAGGAGAGAAAAATCATTCGTATGAAGAGGAAAGTCGAAAAATTCGATTTCATATTGCTTTCTCTCTAGATCCGCTTGACACGCCTGCCGTTCCCAGTCGAAAAACAAACATCTGGTTTACTACCACAATAGGAAGCGAAAGATATGATGCAGCTGATGCAAAAAAGTTTGATACGCTTCGTATATAAAAACATGCCAGCCAACAAAAAATTCCTTGTATAACACTGTCTGTCCCCGTGGATGAGTCTGAACAAAGGAAATTTTATGTAAGGAATAGGGCCAGAGATAGAGACAGAAGGAAGGGAAAAACTCATTTTTGGTTCGCATAAAAATAGAGCGGCGAATATTTTGGAGAAGATACACAAATAAAGAGGAGGAGAGAGCAGGAGTTTTATTTGTACATACACATAATAAAAAATGGGGAATCCATTTCTGGAAAAAAGTTACCTCATGTTTCATGCATTTTTTCTGTTATGTTATGTGAAGGAGAGGGAAGGGTTCCCATGAACAACTTTTACGAGTTACACACAATACACACAAACATTACACATAGACACTTGGCGAACGGGGAAATGCGAACTTTTTTCTTATTCTCTATCAAACTTTTGAGAATGCTCAAGCAAGTGAAAACAACCACTTTGATGATCGAATAAACGACTTTCGCTCAGAGAATTGGATGTAGTGGGATAGCAGTTGCCACATTAAATATTCAGCTCTCCTGATCTATATCTTTGGGAATGAACATCCCATTACCTATATCTATTACATTAGCCTGTAAATATACGGAAATACCTGGCTCTGCTCTGTAGCCATCTACTAAATTGTGTCTCGCTCCAAAATCCTCTCTTCACTTGGAAGGGATGCAACTTTTAAATACCGGATAAAAGAATTAGGCTACGGGATACTGAAAATGCGTTCAGCGGAAATGACGACGACTTTTGCTGTATGTCCTATAAGATTCAATTCACATTAAAGGCATTCACTGGTTGGACCAGTCTTTAAAAGATGAGCACGCAGCAAATATCGGGAGTGGAAGGGGAACGGAACAGACTGGAATATGTAGCTTTACATAGTGTAGCAATAGAAAATTGAAAAAAGAAACGCAAGAAGAAAGGAAAAAGTTTTCGGAAGCATTCCAAGAATATTGCTTGGGGACATCATTATGCAGCAGTACAAATGACGCGCTCTCTCTTCTAATGCAATGAAATTGATTCTATTTAGATTTACTGCATTTCAGACTTTCACTCTTGGTTTTAGTTTGGGAGAAAAGAGAATGAAAATGACTTTACCTCTCTAGCTTTTCACTGTATTTCCTTGTCCTGCATTCCATTTCCCTACTTTTTCAATCAGTTCCCTTCTTTTTTTCCAAGTCTTTACTTAAGTATGGGATTACACAAATTGCTCTTTTACTCTTATCGTCCTTCGTTTCACTTTCCCTTTCCTTGAAAGAGCAGCAACATCTTGAGACGAAGACGTGTAGACTTGCTTTTTTCTTTGGATTAGATAAACTTTTTATAATTAATGAAAGATAGGGACTTTACGGGCTTCCTAATAGCACTCGTTCTATTGCCATTGCCCTATAGCCGTTGTCACTTTCCTTTTACTCCAGAAGAACATCAAAGCAATCTAATGAAATCTGGGTTGTTAGAACGAGCAGCACCTCCCTTTTTCATTGACCTCTCTCTCTCCATCTGACTTTACTCTAATCCTTTAATTCAATGTGTTCCTTTAGCAAGAAGTACACAAGATAAGGGTAGCTACTTTTTTCCCGCTTTCTCCAGTCGACTCCAGTTGAAACAAACCAGGATGCATTCAATATGTTAATGTAATTTCACAGTTCAACGGAAATCACTGTTTGAAAAGCTCAGTCGGGAAAAGTAAAAAAGTTGGATATCCCACATTATTATTGTTATTGTTAAAAATCATCAACGTAGGCGCCACTTAAAAGGAAGGAGATTCGCTAATTTGGAAACACATGAGAAACATTAGCTCCTGTCAGCTGGAGGGCCCATCGGATACTTGTGGGTTGGTAGGTACTAAATTCATTTTTAATGTCTCTCATAACGTCACTTCAAAGTTGCTCGAACATATTATTATGAAATTATTTATTTTATGCCAATCACTTTTTGAAGCCAAAAAGGGAAGTTTTTTTTTGCAAACTTCCCACGCTTTGTACTTAGAATTTTTTGTTACATAAAACACAAGCAAAAAGAATCCTCTGTGGGAGGCAACAAGGAAGTGAGCGAAGGTTTTTTATGGAAGCAACGCCTGCAGCATCCTGCATTTCATAGTGCGCCAGAGTAAAAATAGATTTAAATGATGTAATTGTCTGGTGGTAATGAAAGTCACGTTCGGTAATCACTGGAAGCTTTGGTAATTTTGACAAAGGAATTGGCAAGGAGAGAAAGAAAAAGGAAGTGAAATTAAAAAGAATCATGTTGAAAGTTTAAAGAGAAAAAAGTCAAAAAAGGTTAAACACGATAACACAAAAAATGTCACAGGTCGAAAAGTAGAAATCCGCAGAGTCTCAATTGTGCCAAAATCTAGCAGGCAGTTTATTTTATGAAACTCAACTCTGCTGCTTTTCCATTCCACTTTTACGAAATATCGGGCATTTCGTTGAGACCAGAGAGAAGTTTGGAATACATCTTGGCGCATCTTTTGGTCGGAAATTTTGGCCGGTAGCGATTTTATTTCCCCTCAATCTTCATTTCGCTATTAGTTTTCATTTTTTCATCAAATTTATATTTCGTATCATGTCATAGATTGACTTCGTATCAAATATCAAGCAATAGAGATACGTAGCTTGGCAGCGTATCTTGTGTTGCTCCTGCTGCTTCTCTATAACTTTTATTGCTTATTATTAGCTACTAATATTTATTAATATTTCCACCGTTGGCAGTTGAAGCCAGTCTGCTTGCGCTGTCTGCTGTACTGATAGGAAATAAATAATTTCCGTTCGGGAATATCAATGGCTTCCGCACCAACTCGATGGACATCAAGCAACGAGAACGAGACGGTTGCATTACGTTCCCTGTGCTGTAAAAGTGATAAAATTACCACACGCGGCTACAAGCAAACAGGGACAGGGCTGATGTTTAACATTAACAAGTGAAAAAGCATCCGTCAATATTTTCTACGAACAGTTTCCAACAAACTGAGATAGAGGCGGCAGGAGAAATGGAAGTGGGTCTGTCTTTATTAATGTGCTCCACCAGGAGAAAATTTTGGAGACATTGGCAGGAAGTTAGAATGGTGCGAAGTGAGGATGATGATGATGATGGAGACGTTTCGGAACATATTATGTAGAAGAGGTTTTGATACGCATCTTTCTATTTTAACCGACGGAGGCGAAAAATAATGTCTCACAATAAGGAGAGAAATGTTTCATGCAAGGGTACGATTGTCCATGGAGCATTTATTAGTAGTGCATTAAAATATGGCGACTTCCTTCCCAGCTTTCCCCTTCACCGGAACTGGGTTCTTTTTGAGAAAAAGTATTATTCATGAAGATGGCCACTGAACGTGGTTATAATAAGATGCCCGCAATTCTCATAACTTAAGCTTAATTTTTTACTTTTCCCTTTCTCCCACGATTCAGAATTGTGCCTTGTGTCCCTCATTCATTTTGCTGCTGGCAGTGGCATACAGCGCTTGGTAGTATCGTCAGAAGAGATAATGCATAAAAAACGCCGTACTTCCGTTTCATGATATGGTGTCCATTTGTAGGTATATGTACAGTTACACTTTTGCATGAGAGAGAAAGTAAACTCTCTTTCTCTGGCTGACTGAACTTTTACTCGAAGGGAAAGTAAAAATGGAAAAAGTTGAAAATCTCGAAATACAATTAAAAGGCGAATATATGTAAAATAAATAGTTAAGATAGTTAAAATAGTTTTATATGAATCACTTGAACTCACATTCTGGTGAAATGTTCCGGCTATAAAAATGTGAGTGGCAGTAAAATAAGCTGTAAGCTCACTCGCCTCTTATACGCTTCTTCTTCCAGTGTACATTTCACAGACACATCTTGGTCGCAACTTATTGTAGTATTCTACGGGTAGCCACGTAGTGGGCCATGCTACCACGATACACTCATTGAGTCACTACTGCTGCAAGTTTCGAGAAGCGAGAACGAAGTGAGCTGAACTCAGCCCTGCTCTTCCTCTTCTTCTCCTTCTTCTTGTCCAATCCGCTGGGATTTTCTGTCAGAGTGAAAATGCGATTTATTTGTAAGAATATATTTGGTGATTTCGCAGTTGAGATACTAGATACACACATGACTAGGAAAAGTTCAAGTGGAGCGGGCTGTGCTGGAGGAAGGAGTAATAATAATAACAAGCTGAGATATTGAAATGCATCTGGGAGAAGAAGAGAGTCTTTTACACTCTTGTCCTCACCCTCTCTCTCGCTTCCTTCTTTCCTCTCCTCTTCAAATAAGTGGCCGAAAAGAACAACCGACTGTACACAATTCGCTTTTCTCCTTCCACTCACTCCTATTAATATAATTCTCTCTGCTTGCCTCGTAGCGACTCAGAAAATATGCTACTGCTGATAATACGACATTGAGAAATTTCCGGACCGGAGAAAAAGAGAATTACTCAAAACTTGGTTATGCCAAACTCCACCACTCTGGTGGCTCACTTTGCCTCTCCTATACTAGGAGTACATTAGTACATTCTATGCAGCTACTCCAGCTACTCTTTTCTGCCAGTTTGGACAAAACGCTAAACTAAACAAAAGTGGACGTGGACGGTGTATGTATTTACGCGATAATAAAGCGGCGTACAACTGCGGGAAAGTATCAAAATTAATATCGTT
Source organism: Cyphoderus albinus (assembly GCA_021029165.1). NCBI lineage: Eukaryota > Metazoa > Arthropoda > Collembola > Entomobryomorpha > Paronellidae > Cyphoderus > Cyphoderus albinus. The sequence goes on along the minus strand of VYYJ01000308.1, from coordinate 33,549 downwards.
ATACACATCAGTAAAAAGAGAAAGGGTTCCGTTTTCAAACATTTTCTGAATTCATTAAAAGGTTCCAGTTGACATCAAGTAAAAAGTAGGAGAAAGCGTAGTTGCAGAGAGGGAGAATGGCAGCGACGGAGCAGAGAAAGTGCTCCGGTTCGTTTTTTTAAATCGCTCCCACAGCCTCGCCCTTTCCCAGAGTCAGACAGAGTTGCTCTTTCTCTCTAGATACATGACTAGATTGCGTGGCCCGAGGCAAATGGAAGACAAGGGAGAGAAACGAGCTGAGGGAAGAGACAAGAGCGGCGAGGCAGCACAATATTTTTAGCAGCCAGCACTCTGTAGAATGCAACAACTGTTTAAGGTTAACTTGTTTAACCCATCTGGTGAATGAAATGAAGGCATGCACATATTTATCATTAGTTTAGTGGAGCAAAGCTAAAAAAAGAGTCCCTTTGAAATGTATAATTTACGACAGGCGGCCAAAAGTCCGGCCTCTGTGATATACTGCGGTGAGATGCGAGGCCTACCAAATAGCAGCCGGTCTGCTTGTTTTACTGCGCTCTGTAGGGTTAGCTTAGTTTTCAAATATTTATGCACGGTGCTGGGGGCAACAGCAACCAGCAAAAGCTACACAATCACTCATCCTCTCTCTCAACTTTCTCTCTGCTCCAACACTCAAAAATCTCAGAGCTGAAATACAACAGTGTCTCTCTCTTTGCTTTGCCTAATGGTGTGTTTCGTCAGACAAGGCGCTGCCTGCTCACTCCCACTCCGCTTCACTCCACTCAACTAAATCACAATGCAAAACCAGCTCACTTTCCCCGCACATTTTTTTACTTTTTAATTCTCAACCAGGTCTTAATAGAGAAACCGACGACGTGACATTTTCTGAAAGAACAGTTTGATCTGAATGGAAAATGGAAATATCTACCCATTTTCAGACACTTTTCCCTTCAAACTTGTCTCTAATTAACAAGACGAGAAAACTAGGAACTGCATTAATATTGCATATCCATTATCCTTGCCTAGAATGTCCTGTCCAGGACTTTTTCGATGGCGAGGGACTCACTCGAGATAACTAGAAAAAAGAGGAGTCGAGTGGGCCACTAGTGACAGTGACGTTATGTTACGTTGCTTTCGAAAGTCTCGTGTTGAGAGTGCCGCTTCTCTTGTTTTACATGAAAGCATCTCCATTTATCCTCGTTGTGTAACTAACTCTGTTAGTCAAAAATAAACTGATTAAATGGGCCACAACATTGGACATTGAAATGAATCGTTCATTGACGCGTTACACAAGTTGTTCATCATTTATTCATAGTTTGCAAAATCACCTTGTTTGTCCCTTCGTGGTTTAATGCTTTCCTGTCCACTCCTTCAGCGGCTATGCAAACGGCCACGAGCTAAATTTTCTACCTTTTTTTCCCAGAATTGTAAAGTCACTTCTAGTAAATGAAAAATCTTGGATTTAATAACTTTCTTATGTAACAGTCGGAACGTGATGTAAGAGGTCTGAAAATAGAATGAATTTTTTCTCGCCAAGAACATAAACTTGGCCCTTGCTTTGTTTGTGTATGGAAATAAAAAGGCTGCCATGGCTCGTGAGAGTGAGCGAGGGACAGTAGATTTTCTGGGACAATTTGTGAAAGCAACAGAGAGAGTGTTGAAGAGTTTGGGATTGAGAATGTATCTGAGTCTGAGGCAATAGCAACACTCACTTGTTCATCCCCGCTGCAGCGGTGAGTTCGAGTGGAGCGGACACGAGTGGCTGAGTGGCTCAGATGGAGAGACACAAAGTGTGGAAGTGAAACCAAAAACATGAAAGCGAGCCATATGTTGCCCAACAAGCTGAATAATGTATGATTCTTATGTGAACTCTGCAGCTTTGTCGTCGTTGTCTTCTTTCTTCAAGTCATTCACTCAGTCATTCATTTGGCCTCCAAAAACTCACCATGACAAAGAATGAGATCAGAAATAACCGTCCCTCTCATACTCCTAACCTAACTTCACTTACCCAAGAAACGGCATATGCCCGAGTTCTCACCAAATCACACCCGCTACATCCAACTAATTACACTTATCAACATCATCGCCATTGTCACTTGCCAGTGTCTGATCATCTTGAACTCTCTTGAAATGAAATGTTTTTGTATCAATTGTGTCCACGAAATTGACTAGCTTTCACTCTGACTCGCGCGATGAAAGACGTCTAATTTTCCGGATTACACGAAACTTTTCGAGAATTGTATAGAGATGGAATGCGTTTTGGGAATGTGGTTTTTTCATAACTTGTTGATGGTCAAGTCAGCAAAATTCTTGGTTCAGGACCAGACTGTGTGGGCTTTAGTGATTGACTGAATTAAACTGATCAGAATGCACGTTCAAGGATTTGTTTTGATAAAATCCCGATGAATTCCAACCAAAAGCACAAAATCAAGGGAATCAATTCCTCTTTCCATCTACTCTGAATTCCGCGAATGCTTTTGTTTCAGCAAATGACGTAATAGATTTTGTTTACAATGAACTATGCTCATTTCCACATGATTGAAATTCTTGGCTGGCAAAAACAAATTGATGCGAGAAAGAAATGGGGTCTAATAATGAATATTTAATTGAAGTGGTAGGCGTTAGCTGACACAAAAAAATATATCGGGACTTACCTTCAGGTACGATTCACACAGGCGTGCATGGATTAGTATTGGAGTAGAGCCATGTGCATCACAATGTTGAACGTTGCATGGAGAAGAAAAGGGTTTTTGTTTTGACCTTTTCCCACAGGATGAGGCGAAGAGACACGTCGTCTGTCCGTGGAAGCAGGTGGCGACGGAGACGTGAGTCGAAAGAAAGGAGTCTTCTGTGAATTCTTCGTAGCTTCTATGTAGGTATCTGTAGAGAGAGTAAGTTTAGTAGTTACTTGGAGAAACATGTGGAAGAAAATGAGACAGTCCATTTGTGAATACTGCTGAACTTCTTCTTCCCCTCCTTCAGTATCAATCTGTAATTTCAATAATGCAAACATCTTAGACACTTTATATTTAGTAGGATGATTCAACAGGTCAAATAAGTACATATTTACATGGTTAATTAAGAATTGAGGAAATATTTTCAGAAATTGACCTTATTTATTTGAACAGGATACGGCGAAACGCGCGACGAAAGTCCTTGTTGAAGATTGTGTAGATGACTGGGTTGAGGGCGGAATTCATGTAGCCAAGCCAGAAGGCAATGGCGAAACCCCAAGGAGCCACATGGCAAGAAGGGCACAGAGGCTCGAGAATGTAGAGGAAGAAGAACGGGAGCCAACACAGGATGAAGGAGCCCATAATGAGGCCGAGAATGAGAGTCGCCCGCTTCTCCTTCTTCCGTGCTATTCTTCGCTTCTCACGCTCCGGATCTCTCACCTCCTTCATTCCCACCGCGACCAACATGGAAAAATGAAAAAGAAAGCAGAAACACACCGTTAGCAATGTTAAGTCAGCGTTTGGAAATATTTGTTGAAACTTTTATTCACTCTTTTTTCTCCATCCTTCACTATTTTCAAATTGTTTATTTATGCTTTTATTCTACAAGTAGCTACTTTTGCTACTCTTTGAGCTCCAATCAACCACTCGATATTTTTGCCAACCAAAACGTGCTACTCGTCGAGTACCCAAAGTATCAAAGAGCGATCTTCCAATCTTCAGTTTTCTCTTCGTGAGAAAAAATGCCAGCACGTTTCTTCTTGAAAGAACGGCACGTGGAACAAACACGGGAAAATACTTTGCAAGAATTTCATTTCTTCGTGGGCACAGGGTTCAAGTGAGGAGTCGAGGGAAAAGGTGGAATTCATTCCTTCCCTTTTGTTAGAAATGCGCTAAAAGAATCGAATATTTAGGGAGCGTCGTCTTAAAGACTTTGCCGCTTCTACAATTTAACAAGTAGAAACTATTTGTGTACATACATTAAGTGCAAACGAAACTAGTGTCAAGGCAGCAATTTATTGCGCAGTAAACGTGAAAGCGCCCTGCTCTAGGAAAGTGGTAGTGGTGAGTAGTAACTAAAGTGTAAGTATTAATAACAGCAACTGCTACCCTTTTCTCTAAAATTAAACTCCTTTCCCCTACTTTTCCTTTCTTCAGAATCCAACCGATCCCATTGATGATTAAATGAGAACCGTCGGTTTCAATATTGCCCCACCGCGGCACGTCGGTAGTCCAAGGAGCACGGAAGGGCATGAGGGGACGGAGAACGTAATTAAGTGATAGAAGGGAGGGTCGGAGAGCTCTTGTTTCTCACAGAGTGCAAATAATTAGTCCTTTATTAATTCCTTGCCGAAGCACCCCATGAAACAATAATAATTGCAAAGCTTACGAGCTAAGCACGTGCATAAGTGAATGTTTGCATAAATAAATAGGCGCCACATCGCATCGCATCACATCACCATCACCGTCCTTTTTTTCCAATTTCGCCTCTCGAAAAAGTAAGGGGAAACGAGTTTTGCATTAGAAAAGGTACAGCACTTGTGTGAGTAAGCCCTTTGCTTTCCTAAGCTTTTTTCTCTAGTCGACTTTTTTATTTCCTTTTATTTTCGCGTCTCTCCTCACACCCTATGACGGCGAGCAGCAGGACTAGACTAAAACCAACACCCATCGAAACACTCGTTCCTTTTGTAAATTGGTCTGTATTTTTAGACCTTGACATTGTGGATGAGTTTGGGAAGATTACGACGGGGCTATTCTTCCACTCTTTTTTTTTGCAATGGAATAATGTTTTTCTTTTATACCTCTAATCCTAAAATATGGGCGAAGCAAACATCAACATCATCATCATCATCGTCATTGTGGTACTTGCGTCTTATCTCTATTCAGAGACTCCTTAGCAGAGAAGAGTAAAAATTAATTTTCCATGGAACAACGCACCATCACCGGCAAGAAAAGCGCCTTTCTTTTTAGTCCGCTTCCCTTCTCTTGCTCTGCGAAAGGGATTTAAGTAGAAAACTCCATGTGAATAAATAATAAGACGGCGCTGACTATCTCGATGATGTTGTGATGTGTGCGAGTGTGTGCATCTAAAAAATCGCCTTCTCAATGGCTAAGGTACACGCTTCACCAAGGATTTTTAGGACTCCCTTGAATATTGAGTGGAAGTTTCGATCCTCCTCTTTTTTCTTTCTCCACTAAAAATGAAAACTTTTGAAACAAAAAATGGGCAAAGTATCTCTCTAAGTAATGTGCGGCAACACCTCCCGCTATTCTTCTAGAAGTAAAAAGGAAAATGTGGTGATGGTGCTGGTGGTGAGTAACTTAACTTGGTAACTAACTACGTGTAAGTTATGGATTTTCACTAAATATTCCGCTCTCTCTACATCAAAATCCACTGCTGCAAAACACTTTCATCCCGTCACTTTCTCCTACTTTTTCATGCTACTTGCTGAGAAAGTGGAAATAGAATATGCGGATCAGGATTGATATCTCCAAATCGCGTTACCGTAATTCTTGTAAAAGTGATCCTGCTCAATAAATATCGTCATCTCATCACATTTGTCGAAAGAGCAGCAGGAGGCATCCGTTTCATTTCATCTTCCGTTTTTCTTTCTCCCAAGAAGAGATCCTTGAGGTTTTGCGGAGGTGTTGTGTTTGTGTAGTGTAGAAAACGTTTTTCAAATATCCTCTCTTTCTGTCCTTATTTCAACTTTCTTTTTGTACCAAGCTGCAAAACAATAGACTTGTGATTCCTACTACTATTACCTCATCACCACGACCAGCAAAATACTCAATGGAAAATTGCCGCTCTGCTCTTGACTGGAGTGGTAGGTTGAATGGGTGCAAACGGAAATATTGCACCGGGGTTTTGAAAGGTGAGACGGCAATGTTATACAGTTTACGTAATTTTGCAGAAACAAAGTGGCGTCATGGATTGGATTAAATTGACGGTTGTTTTAGAATAGCGTCTTCATGATTACACAAAGATCATTGTCACTTTAGATCGAGAAGCCAGGTTAAAATTCCACCTCCACCCCCGATACTTCCGCTGCTCCTTGAATTGCGACGCATGCAGATGGACTCAAGCCGGCGACGTTTTTCTTTTGATTCTTCTCTGTACATAATGAAATAGATTTTTAGTAGTTGCCTTTTTCGGTTTTCACTGATGACGACGTTTTCATGTTGTTGTTGAGATGGGACTTTATATTTGAGTGAAGTAAGTAAAGCAGGGAAATTATTTACGACGTATGCATCACTACTAATTAAAATTAAAGCTATTACACTTGTTCCAAATAACGACCTACTCACGGGTACAACATTACATTATTTACACATTGTAAGCACATTAATATTATCAATCTATGAATCAAAGTTGTTTTAAGTTGATGATGATGATGATATGATATTGAATTTGGATCAGAGCTGATTCAGAATTCTTTTTTAATTTATCCAATCTGTGAAATTGTAGGGATTGATAATTGATCCTAAACCTTATTGCTACCATAAACCTATACTAAAATGAAATTCAGGAAGGAAACTCTGAAAAAGTGAACTCTTTCACGGTAATAAAAGGTGATTGCGGAAAAAACAAGTGCTGACACTGTCCAACAATAAAATATCTTACAAAGAGAAAAGGGAAAACTAGGTCAGGTCATTTACAACTGGTATCATCATCACCATCATTCCGTCCGTCTTGTCATTTACTTAATTATGATTAGAAACATGCTAGTGCTAGGCGGGTGAAGAACAAATCCCCGTAAAATGTAATTCTAAAAGGTAATAATTGGAAAACATATTTTTATTTTTGATGAAGGACAACCCCACTGTTTCTTCTGAAAAAGTGTCATTTTCATTTTATTTTCGCTCCCGACTGTCAGTAGAGTGGGTTTACTGTTTTACGATTTAATTACTGAGTGCAATTAGCTGGAGAGATGCGCTCTAGTTCTATAGAATATTTAAGTAATCTCTAACTATTGCACACAAACAAGTGGAGCAGTTTACTGCGCTTGTTTCGTTTACTTACTTACTCACACTTTTACTTTGTCTTCGCTACGTTTCTAGATTCTACATTTAATTTTTTCCACTCGTTCGTGTCTTGTTTTACGATATTATGGAACAAGTAGATTTAGTGGCATCAGTTTAATTTAGTGTAATTAAATTCAATTTAAGATACCGCCCTTTATTGCTTGAGACGTACGTTTGTACACGGCATGCAGGCAACGGCAAAATGGTTGCAATATTAAATACTATGCGTTTATTTCGAAATTTTAAATACCCAACTTAACTTACTCTACTTGCAAGTTGCAATACGCTCTGTGTAGCAAAACATTGATTGGTAATTTCATGTGGATTGGTTAATTAAAAAACTCAAAGGGATTGCTTGCACACGCTTTTCATCACTTTCAAATCTAATGTAATGTGTCTAAGTCAGTTTTCTAGAAGCTGGTTGGCTAAATTGTGTGATTGTTAAATTTAATGGAGAAGAGAAGCGATGAGAAGTGGTGAGGAGGGCGTTGGTTAAATACGAATAGTAAATAAGTGATTGAGGTAGGCATAGCGGTACATGATGGAATCTGCAAAGTCGTTAGCTTTTATTATTTGTGAAGAAGGAAATTTGTGGTGGAACGTGTTAAGTAACGTAAGAAGAGTTAAAAAATATAAGTTTCGTGCGAAGGATGAAAGGAGGAGTAAAAGGAGTTTCGCGAATGTTATTTATTCTTCGCAACTCTGACAATCGGATTAATTGATATCATTTAAGAATTACTTGGCTTGTACAAAATATTACGGTACTTGGGGCTAGAGAGTTTTGAGGTGACTGGAAACGAGGGAAAAGAATGTTAGACTAGACTGCTAGTCGGTAGCAGCTGGCACATTTTTTGTACGCTTAGACAAGGGATCATTAAATAATGTCTAACAAGGAACATTCGCCAAGTGGGTGGAAAGAACTCAGATTTGAGGGGAGTCGTTTATGGCTAAAATACAACGTCAAAATGAGTGGAGTGAAAATTTTTCGCAGTTGGACGGCAAACTGGCATCGGATATGAAATCCGCGTTGCCGAATTACCCAGAAACGATGTCTCTCATATCTGGGTTTGTGTGTCCACTTGGCGAGTGTTCCTTGTCAGTATAACTAAATCAATAAATTTTGCGAGGACAAAAAATTTAATTCAAAACACGCCAAATTCTTCTGACAGTTGCGATCATATATTGTGGTGGTGGTAGCGGTGGGCAAGGCAGGGGAAGGGAGGAAAGCAGAGGAAATGGAATCTGACTTTCTCTTCATTTCTCCAATAGTTGATGATGATAAATTGTGGACGTTGAATTGGTAGCCTGGAGGTGGTGCATGCGGGGCATGAAATGTGTGCAAGCAGACGGTGCGGAAAGGGAGCAAGGGAAAGTTGAGTGGCGGGGTTCGAAAGGAAAGAAACGTGTGTGTGTGTGAAAGGGGTTTTTGGTGAAAGAGGACGAGCGAGAGTGGTGGCGATTAAACGAGCAACTTGTGTCTGCTTTGCACGTTTACTGTGTGTGGGTTTATTTTTGAGTGCGAAAGTGTCTTACTTTAGGGGAGGGAAGCTTTCCCATGTCGAGCACATCACGGCGTGCCTTGTTAGAGGCAGATTTCTTGCCAAAGAAGGGTTGGCACAGGCGAAGTTTAAGTGGCTTGACGACGGCACACCGGCTTACGGCACCCGAGTCGGACGAGGAAGGCTCCACGTCACTCACAGGGTCCATGTCCAACTGGAGCCGAGAACAGGATCGGGACAAAGTCCCCAAAATATGGACATCCCCATTCAAAGACAAACTGGAAGAAGTTCTCCAAATCGTTGGAGTCTCAACTCGAAGGAAATGGAGCTTGGATCCTTTCCCTTTTTTGGTGGCGCTAGAGTGACTCGTAGAACCTTCATCAGGGCGACTGCTACCATTAGATTGGAGCTCAGACATCTTACTTTCAAGTTCACTTACAGCCAATGCGGATTGCTGGTGGGAGAGGCGGTTGCTCGCACTACTGCACTGATCCTCCTCCAAACTCTGCTTCAAATGCACAGTTGGCACGAGAGGCTGGTGCTGGTTCTGAACACCCTTCTCCACACAGTCCACCACCGCGTTATTCTCCCTCCGGCTGTTCGCCTCCCCCTTCAACGACCCCCTCGTCCCCTGCGAGCCCTCTTTCGAGCAGCCGACCTTGGGGGAGTCTTGCGTCTCTTGATCCCTGTTCGCCTCTGCTCTGCTCTCACTCGGCGACCCACGCTTTGGACTGGGTCCGCCGCTTCCGCTCCCCTGCTCAGTCGCCTCCCGCGCCGCCTCCTCCTTGCTCCGACTGTCGTCGTTGTGCACAGCCGGCGGATCACTTGTCATCATCACATCATTACTAAACGTCTCACTCTTACTGTCTACGTTACTAGTAGTCCTCTCATCTACCTCGTCCCCAGAACCACGTCTCTCTTGAGCATTTCGAACTTGTTCACCACAGTCCGCGTCGCTACTCTTAGCACAGTTATTATTCGTTTGTGACAACTGCGGCTGCTTCTTCTCCTTGTCCGCCCCCGCCGCACTCAGCTCGGGCGAGCAGTTTTCCACTGTAATCTCAGGGTTTTCTTTTGTCACTACTACTTCATTTTTCACTTCATTTTTCCCTGTTAATGGTTCCTGGAAGCCCACTTGTTTCGCAGTGCGACCATCTGGCGTCGGAGGAAGGCTTGAAGCGTCTCCACTACCACCGCCGCTAGTCAAGCAGCCATTTGTACCACTCGCCCTGGAAGAATTCGCTTGAAGATGTGGCGGCACACACCCAGCTGCTGGCGCGCCCGTCGTTGTCGATGTGGTTGCTTTCGTTGAGCCCTCAGTGACACTGCCACCGCCAACGCTGCCGACGCCTTTACTCCGCTCCTCTATCTCAATTGCGGTCGACGATGGTTTCGGCTTGGGCGGTTTTCGTACTGCCCGCCGAGCCCGCGCACGGGCTGCGAAGTAGATCCGAATGTAGACAAAGACCATGATGCAGCTGGGGATGTAGAACGAGCCAAGCGCCGAGTACAACACGTAGCCGATCTCGCGACTCAACTGCAAAAAAAAAAGATCAGAAAAAATTATGGTTAGACGAGACACATTTAGATGAGGGAAAACAATTAGTGTGGAGAAGCGATAAAGGAAGAAAGTTTTTTTCTCGAGGAAAAGTGAAACATTCCCTTGCTGCTGATCCATTCAAAGAGTTTTGCCACGGTTCGAATTACGCCTGAGCACGCAGCAGAGAAGGGCGAAAGAGAGTCAGAAAATAATCGTGCTAATAACCATTTCCATGATAAACAAAAATGGAGTTTTGCAGTAGTGGAAGCAGCGGCATGCGGGAATTAATATGAAGAGTGGCCAGAGAGAGAGAAAAAAAGAGAAAATTAAGCTTGACATGATTTCAATCTTGCTCCCTCTTCTTCTGCCTTCCTCACGAATATCCACTCGCTCAACTCAATTGAACACGGGTGGGAGCGAAAGAGGCTTGTGTTGTGCTGTTGCTAATACTTTCCTTGAAGAAGACAATCTCCATTTCCCATTTTCTCCTTTACTCTCTGAGTGCTATCAAGCAGAGAGGGAAAAGTTGGGCGAGTTCACCAACTGAGGGAAAATTGTTAGTTAGTGGTTTCACTTGTAATTTTCTCTCTGCCTGCTGCCTCCCTCTTGACTACGATAATAATGCTCAGTGCATAATACAACTAATGAGTGAGTATTCCTTCATCTTCATTACGAATTTCCACGAGAGAGAAGTAAAAGTACATAAAATGTAAATATTTCCCTACTTATTCTCACCATCCACGGAATAATTCTAGGAGCTACTGGGAAATGTGCTCGCTTTTTACGAATGTGACGACGAGCGAGTGAAATTACTCTTATGAATCCACATGATCAACAAGACTGCGCAAAGTAGGGGAACCAGGTTGGTTGTAGCCATAAATTGGCCCTGCTTGTTGAGAGTGCGCCAATAATTACCATACTTTGTCAGCAACATTTTCTAATTTGGAAGGGCCACACTTACTGTCATTATTATTATTATTATTACCATGTAGCAAATCACACTCGTGTTATTATTATATCTTCATAATGTACATAAGTACAAGTCTACAAGTTTTCAGCAGAGCTTTAAGTTAAGAGTTTTCTGTCTGCTCACGCTCACTCTCTCATGATACGTAATTCTAGCCGTCTGTTATTGCCGGTGGTGGAGAAAGGAAAGTGAAAATAATAACGCGTCTTGTTTTGTCTAACTACTCAGAGATGAGTACAGTGGAATATGCCTAATATAATTTGGCTTGTTATGGCGGTTGGTTTGTTCCTTGTTTTAATAGGTAGCAAATGAAAGCATTTTCGCTTTAATTCTCTCCCGCTCCGACTTTCTCCCAGGTTTACTCAGGACAAGAGCATCTTTGTGGACACATAATTTCTCTCAAGTCATCATTTGCAAACATGCTAATTTCCACATAATTGGATGAAATGTAATGATAATTAAAATGAATGATGAGCGAGTGAGTTGGCGGGTAGGAAGTGAGCGGGTGAGCGTGATGAAATTGCGATGACAGGAGGTGAGATGAATGATCCTTCCTCCGAGACTTGGATGTCCCTCCAAAATTAATTTACACTTTCAGAGACAAGCAACTGCAAGTGGGCAACAAAGGCGTCTTTAACTCTATCAACATTTTCCTTCCTAAGAAAATAATTTTCCCGTTTTCAGTCACACGGGAGTTGAATTTAATATCGATGCAGGAAGGACGTCGTGCCTAATGCTGAATTACTGGAACACAGAATTGTGCAGCAGAGGAAAAAAAAAGAAGCTTTTAACAGAAAAGGAAGCCGAGCACCTGGAAGGATAGCACTGAGCTCAGTGTCTCGAAAAGAGATGGAATGGATGGATGTAAAACTCTACTACCACCTTTCACTCACTTCAATTCATTGTAAAGGTTTCAACCGCTTTTTACTCGTGAGCAACTACTATTCCATGAAAAGAATCTAAAAAATAATTGTCTAATGGACAGGAAGGAAACCGGAGAAAAGTCGAAAAAGGAAGAGCGCACTGCTACATAAATATGAAGTAAATCCGTTCACTAAACCGAAGTCAGCCGACTGATCGTAAGATTTGTTTAGAAACAAAAACATGGTAATCGTTTGCCCAATCACAAGTCTCAGGACTGTGCCTTTTATTTTTTCCAGGAATTTATTTTTGCATAGAGCAGAAAAAAACACAACACGAAATATTCACTGCCTTTTTGATAGTCAAATCACAAATACAGCCGAATCAGACAATAATAATAAAGGAAGAGAAAGTTCTAAAGACATTTTTATTTTTGTCATCCCTCGGGCCCATCTGTTACACACTATCCTTCGCTGGAACTGGAACATGTATGTAAGTCGAGAGAATTTTCTCCATTCTTCTGCCTCCTCTGTTCCAAGAAGTGAATACGGGCATGGAGGATATTTAAAGTGAAAAATTAAACAGAGTTAAAGGGACATTGAGACGAAGGGATTTTTGATATGAATAAAAATGAAAACGTACACACAATATTTCTTTGTCCGCCTTTCTTGCTTCACTATTTATTCCTTGGCAGTGTGAGGAGAGAGAAAAAATATGCAAGTCGTGTGCGGATGTTCGACTAAATGACGTAAAAGGACGGTGTCTGCGGACGAAGACGAAACGAAGGACGGGAGATGCAGGCGGGCAGATGGTGAAAGAATGGAAGACAAGACTCAGTTCGCGTCCCCGATATTTTCTAGATTCCTGATGCTGTCTAGTCCCGTTTCACAAGCTTTGTTGCGAAAAACAAATACGTTGTCTTGTCACACATGAGGCCATCATTGCATGTTGAGCAGAGAATATTGCTTTTGGGAGCGAGACCTTCACTTACGTAGTTGTAGCACCAACACTTTTTTGCCATGATTTCCCTTTTTTAAATGGTATCGCTTCAAGAAAAAAATGCAATTCTGGAGAGAGACAATGCGGAAAAAGACAAAGACGAGGAGAAATAGATGAGGTGCTTTGAGTCAGTCTTTTAGACACATTGGAAAATGGAGCGTGGAGGCACTCTACTAAAACGCTTGTCCAACCGACTAACTACGGACAACGTATCAAGCAGGAGATCAACTTGTACAGAGATGGACGAGCGGTCGTGTAATATTTTTTGCCGTTACTTTTTTTCTCCGCTGATACCCATCATGTTGACTGTGTAACCAGCAACCCATGAAAAATGTCGTGTCAACTTCAATCCGATACACATAGGTATATTAATAATGTATGGATATACCTAGCACAAGAAAATCCTCTTTTGCTTCTGCCAGCAACCAGTATAACGAATAAGTGGAAAAACTTTTTTCCTACGATAACAACATCTGTGATACTCTACTGAAATATTTCACCAAAATGTGTGTTTCAGGAGATTTATGGAGTGGCAAGGTAAAAAAACCTCAAGCAATTCCAAAATCAAGGTTGAGTAAACAAATGGTAAGAATGAAATCAGACAAAAAACTATTTTATTTGCTTTTTAAATCCTCTGTAACTTTGTATTCAGCAAATAAATGTAATTTAATTGTTGGGTTTACTTCATAATGCATGTATAAGCAGCTCATTAAACAAGCAGCTGAATTTTTGCAACCAATAAATTCCAATATGAAAAAAATCCACCAAAAATATCTCCGCCACCTTGCATTTGGACTGTCTTAGCAGGGACTTAACACGAATCCAATGTAGCCTCAGATATGCTGCAGCAAAGCAAGCGCTTCAACATATCCACTAGACTTTCTTCCGGAGAAAGAAAGATGGTTAAAACCCTGCCATACTTTCTTCTCGCTGTCCCTCTCCGTGCCACTTTCATTTGATTTCACTTCTTTCACTAGGCCGAGCATGGAATCAGAGTGATGATGGCAATGGAAGACTAAGACTACAAAGCGTCTCTGCTCCACCAAGAAAGGGTTATCCAAAAACATTCATTTATGATCTTGTACATGTCTTTGTTTTTGGCTGTCCACACGGATATTAAATGGAGACTTCGGAAAAGACACAAAGCGTTGGCGACGGCAATGGCATGAAAATCAGAGTGAAGTCAGCTTGATAAGTGTATCGAGGGAATAAGACAGGAAGCAGAATATTACACAATTTTTCTCTTCACTTCTCCTTCCCACACGCTTTATTAGATTCACCAAACACAACTTGTTACACACAGCTTTCACTTTCAGTTTCACTGCTAAAACTGCAATTTTTTTCGGCGGCGCTCTCTCTTCCAACTCAATTCGCTGTTTAGGGCTTTTGTTTTTTTAGAAAAGAAATCAATAATGCCATGTGTATTTTGTTACACTTCACTGCTCCAAAATGCGCTGCCTCAAAAAATGTATCGAACCAACTGATGGAATAAATGGAGAAGTCGAAAAAATGGAGAGAGACAAGAAAGGAAATAAAAAAACTGCTCAGAGGAATGAACTGCGCGTACTTTGTCTGTGTCTGGAGCAGAAATTTGAGCATGTTTAAAATAAAAATGGCAGGGCAAAACTTGTGACAATGTCATATTTCACTGCTCATTCATTTTCCTACTGATCACTGCAGACTCTTTCGCCCCTACATCCACTTCACTTCTTTTCTGACAATTTTCTAGATGTCGATGTTTTTAGGCATGCATCTATGTCGAGCCCAGTGAATTGAGAGTGTAGCGAAGCAGGAAACTCTATTTCATAATAAAATTTCGCCCGCATTCCTTATTCATTTAGTCTTGGAAACTTACATAATATTGCTAGCAGTTTGCAATTTTATGACTGTTTTCTAATGAAATGTCTGTGAACATTTTTTGACAATTTCATACTTGAATATTTAATAAATTCGTGTATAAATCATTTAGTCCTGTTGGCAACTCCACTTCCGTTTGCAATTGAGAAGTAGCGACGCGTCACTTATTAATAGGAAATTGTGTCTATTTCGACTTCTCCACTTTCCAGACAGACCAAAACAACTCGGCTCGCACAGATTCACTTACTTTCTCGGTGTCAATGAATATTCATGGATATGCGATGCTGCGGGTAGAAGAAAGCGGTGGAAATAAGAACGCAAATTCGTTCAATTTCGCAACTGTCAAGGTGAAATTGTCACCTACTTACAATATTGTACATACGTTACAAACTTTAACGATACCTCGGTGAGTCACGCTATACGAGAAAGGCAGTTGTCATTAGTTTTGACCGCCAGACTATGATAATGTCTCGCTGGCATTTTTGTTCGCCAGCTTTCTGACTTCCTCTATGCAGTTTTGAAGGAAATGGCCTTCGTTTGCATGTCACTGAGGTACAATTAAGAAGAAGGCAGGGCAGCACACAAAAACCTTTTTGCTCCGTCCATTAACACAACTTTGTCTGATTATATGATGCCACCATCATTATTGCCTTTACTTATTAGAAAAGTTACGTTGGCTGCTAAAAGCAAATCACTGAAGTAATCTGCTACTTTTTATGTAATGGAATGACGTAAATGTTTTTTAAAACTATTGAGTAATCGTTGAGTCTCATTTTTAAAAACATTCTTGTCCTCTACGTTTTTTTGCCGTAAATGTCCTTCATTTGTTTTCTCTGTCTTTTATTCAAATCTTCAAACGAAACAAAGCGTGCGTATGTCCTAAGCCAGTTTACATAAGCAGAGTTTGGAAACGCAGTCAGTTCTCAGCTGTTCTACTTTCTTTCAATTCCCTTCCTGTGTCTTAGCAAAAACCATTTTTGTTCGTAGCAGCGACAAAGGCTTAGCTACCTAGCTTCTGTGTGATTGCACATTGCCGTTCCTGCCTTCTCCTAGTACACTGCTCTCTTTCCCTGTCTCTGTCCTGCTTTGTCTTTCCAGGCACACCGGAACAAAACCTTTGAATGCAGAAGAAGCGCATAAAATTTTCATAAATTTCCTCTTAATATGGCGGAATTCCCTCTCCGAAAGTGGAACTCTTTTCCTATAAATTCTCCCCCACTTCCTCCTATTGTCGTCATGAGAGGCTAATGCCATATCGTATAACTCGGAGCGGTGTGCTACTGCAAGGTAGAATCGGGTGGAGCTGCACACGTCATTGTCTATTTTCATTTCACTCCAGTCTCAATTCCATTTCCACCTCTTGAGAAGAAAATGTCCCAGTGGTAAGGCGAGAAGGAATTAAGCACGAGGGAAGTGATTAGCATAGACACAAACGAAACAGAGAGAGAAAGCAGAAGCAATATAGAAAGTGCACATTTCATTTTTATTATGCATTTCCCAACAACACTTTCCCAGGAAAAACACTGTCACAAAATATACACTTTTCTCATAAAAAATTAACAATCCTTTTCTATAATTGGAAAGCCGAGGAAAATAAGAAGTTTAAAAATACTCCGTCCCTCTCATTCTGATTGCATCGTCGTCCTACTGCAGATGCCGTTTTTGTTTTACTTTTTTAATGTTTTGCTGCTCATTTTTTATTTTTCCCTTTTTCCCACGCAGCTCTACCCTACCTACCTACGTTTTGACTGGAAAGTGTTTTTCATTCTTTGCCCGTCCTCAGTTTGTTTTTCGATTGAGAAAGGAAAATGGAAGAAAAGGAAACAGAGAAAAAATAGTTGAGCTGCGTAGAAAGTCTTGTGTCGTGTTTTCCCTTCACTTCACACAACCATGAGTGATACACTTGCCTTTGCCTTGCTCCACCAGCAGCACCATTCATAATTAAGCAGGGAACAAGTTTTCAATCCAGCAAGGATTACTTCCCATGTGTTTATCTTAGCGGAACAGCTAGAAGGAAATGTGAATTTTTTTAATTTTCCACGGAAAAGAGAAAAGTTCGCTCAAAGAGCCATTCAAAGGCCGGACAAGGAGGAGAAGAAGCGAAGTAAATGCCTTGTAAAATATTCAATTTGACAATATTTAACGGAACCATTAGCATACGAAAAAACATTTCTCCTTCACATTTCATATGGATGTTCGCGCTCGTACCATCAAGCACGATCTCGCCCAAAATATTTATATATTCCTTTTCAAGAAACAAACTGCATATTGAGCTGGGACCCATAAAAGTAATGAAAAAGAGTAGCTCGCTAAAAACCAAAACGCTGACATTTTTGTTCACCTTCCGGTTAAGTCATCATCCATGTGTACTCGCTTAGTACTAACAGACCTCACATTTACTTTTTACCCAGTTCCGAAATGACCCCTATGTATCAGTTTTCCTCTGTGTACACATTTTGTATGCACGACTCGAAAACGCAGTGAAACAGCAAATGTGATCATGTTCATGTCCCAGAATAAATACAAATAAAGGACATCAGCAATAGCAAGGCAACTGAGAGACGGAGTGCTAGCGGTGAGTACATATGCAAAGTTTGGATTCCTACACGACTATTTATTTTCTCTGTCAGTAAAAAAAACTTTTCTCTCCCAATTCACTTACCGCACATAGATATGAGGTAACACGGGACTCGAGGAAAAAAAGTTTTTTTACCACACAGCAATGACGATGTCGACAGCGGTTGCAAGCGATTACCTTGAGCGGAATGGACTTTTGAAATGTTGCAAATTAATACCCTTTGTACCATTAATGCTATCACAAGCTCAAAATTGAATTACACAGCAACCTCGTGGAAAGAAAATGGAAACCGGCGTTGTCGCCGATACAAAACTCCAGTCACTCCACTCTGGTCTTCATTGGACAGAAATAGCTCAGAAGAAAGAAAAGCATAGTTTTAAAGACGCTACGTTTAATGATTCAGTTGATATTTTACTGTGTGTATTTATGAAGAAAAAAATTATTTCCAACATAATATATTTGTCTATTTTTTTTATCAAAGTCAAACAGAGACGGGATGGTTGAAAGGGGGCGACGCTGGGTGGGTTTACCATCCAATCAGCTCAGTTCCGCGAAACTTTCATCTTGTACACAACTCGATTTGACTTTAACTCCGAGAGTGAAACGTCTCCCGTGAAAGTAAATGCATTTGTAATACATATTGGCATATTATTATTATTTTTATTACCGCTATCATTATTATTATGATTGGGGAGGCGGACGAGGGCGAGAAGAAAAAAATGCGTTTTTAAGAGAAGGCAGCGCCATAGGAAGGAAGAATGGTTATGTTATAGGAAAAGTTTCCTCTTTTCCCTCCACGGTTCACCATGTATCAATCACAAAGTAAACTGCGGCTTGAAATGAGAATGGCTTGTCTTTACGAGGAAGCGAGTAACCAGGTTTCCCCTTTTTTGCATGGAGAAGAGAAATTGTAAGTTTGACTTGCGCCATCATAACACTTTTCTGGCGAAGCCGTGGAAGAAAAGTAAACTTTTTCTCTACAATAGACGTAGTTAAGAAGACTCCTCTGTAAACAGAGTCACATGAGAAAGGTTTTTAGTTGGAGGCAGGCAGGCTGGCCCGGTGAAAGATAAAAAAGGTATTATGAAAGGTAGACAGCGAGGTCTGCCAGTCTGTTAGCCTTGTTTCCCATGATGAGACTTCTTTCTCCAACATTCGGATTTGTTTGGAACGTGATGCCTGATTGTTTGCGTGCATAAAATGTACAATTTGACAACTTTTCCCTTTACTTTATGCATATCCGTAGAGGCAGAAGAGATTACGCTTGTAGGAAGAGCTGATAAGGTAGAATGCTTTTTACACCAAATTTCCTACACATATAATTGCAAATGAAGTCGACCTGTTTTTTACTTTCCGAACAAAAAGTATGCCTTTGCCTCACTCCTAGAACTAATAAACTGGCATAACACGACGACAAGCCTCGAATTGAATTTCAAATGAGGGGAAAAAATATTACACTTATTTTCACATTTGTCCCAAAAATTCAACGTCATTCTTCAGGAATGCACATATTTTTTGACACGAATCACTTCGAGACGACTTTCACTATTTTTTGCAGCCTTGCCCTGCTTCACCGCCGTTTTACTCGAAGAAATCTGACGGTGGCTGGCAGAGTGAATGTGACACTCAATCTGGCCAAGTGTCTCACTGTGTGCACTCCTTGAATGATGATGATGACGCAAGGAATGTGGCGGTGGTGGGTGATGATGTTGAATGAAGCAGGGAGATGATGAAATTATAGTCACATCATCAAATTCATCATCCCTCCCGCTCAACCTGTTTGCTAATGACTTTATGTAAATCTATTTAAGAACGCATGGTGCGACACACCTTCCCAGGAGATGCTCCAATAAATAAAATATTGAATAGAGAAGAGTAAGAAGACGACGCTGATGAAGATCGTAACGGGATAATAAGTTGAAGGGAGGAAGCGAGCAGCTTCGGAATATTCCTTGAAACACCTTTGGTGCTTACGCAACTTGTGCATAATTTATTTTTTAAAGTCCGGAAGCATCAGAGTAGCTCAGAGTGAAAGTTTTTGGTATAAAAATACATTTTATTTCATCAATTTCCGGTGGCCTGCTGCTACGCTCTTTCATCCAATTTCTGGCCGTGGCAAGTTCTGAGAATGTGATGTAATGTGAGCGATAAGTTGATTGGAGGTAGAAAAGTGGTATTAGAATGATTAGAGGAGCATGAGAAAAGGGAGTGTGAGGCTTGTTAGGAAATCTCTCTAATAATGAATGATAATGCAATTCCTGTAAGTGCAACGAGCCGGGTGCCAATTGCAAATCTCTTGGCGTGCCACGTAACTCTGCCTTTCCGTTTATTGAACAAGTTAAAGCTTTAATTCTATTTGCACATTGATATCGGTCGCTGATGGCCTTCTGCCGTGAAACCAAGCTACTTTCCACTTTCAACACTAGGAATTAGTCCATTGCTCTGTGAGTTATCATTTTTCATGCCTGCTTTGTTTCGATGCCACGTTTCCTTTCGCACCCATTTTCCCATGTACATGTGACACGTTCAACAATTTTTTTTTCTTTTCCAAAAATAGTCAACACGGACAAAACTCGGAACGGGGAACAAAGGAAAAGTTTTTGACAGGCATTGCACAACAAACGGGAGAATGGAGTTGGGGACACACGAAACAAGTTAGAATTATGACACAAAAAATCTACAAACGCTGCGCCGCTCTTTGAGCGAGAGCTAAATTGAAAGGAAATTGTTTTCATTGAAACTGTTTGGTTTACACGATCCGGCACCGTAATAATTGGATATGTGAATTGAATCTGAAATGCAAGATTAATTTTGATAATAATCAAGCAGGAGCAAGAGTTTCCATTCTGAAACTTGTCCTGGAGACAAACAGCTCACATTTGCCATTTCTGCTTTCCACCAACCTCCGCCTTTATCCCTTTATTTATTACAGTCAAGTTAGGCCCTGCCTTTCTTCACTACGTGCTACACATTAGGCACACACCTACATTACCTATGTACACAAACATGATTTTAAAAGTGTGCTATGCATTTCCGTCAAACGGGACGACATATGTAGCTCGTCGAGGTAGAAGTCTAAATAAAAATCAGCGTTTCATAATTATAATGTCGAGTTTGGAAACTTTTTTTTCTTGTTTCATAATCATATCTATTTCACCCACCTTTTCACGTTTAACAAGAAATGACTTCTGATTTGGATTTTAAAAGTTTCAACTTCACGTTGCGGAGAAAGTTGTGCCATAATTTCACAACTACTGACTTATATCACCTTTCGTTTGAATTATTTTTTAATCATGTGCCCTAATTGCTTACAATTAACTACAATGTCAATTTTGTCAAAGTTTTCCTCTGTTGCGTCGCATGAAGAAACATCAGTAGGATTTTATTGTCAGTAAGTTGTAATTGTAAGTGTAAACGAGGAAAGATTGCAAAATGCGATTTATAATGAAGAGCGTAATGGAGAACACAAATATCAAAGAGACTTGCTCAGATTTCAAATTTTCACTCGTCTGGAATAAAAAGCTTCGGCTTATGTACATGGCAATATTCAATGAGACGTCAGTGCAAAGAAAAGCTTTATTAAAGCGGTTTAGTTGGAATGATAAAATGAAGTGAAAAACAGTAATATTTTTGGGGGAATGAGAGTGAAAAGTGGATTATTAGAGACAGTAAAAAATTTCATTTAACGAATTCCTCATAATAAATTTTGTAAATGCAGACGACTGAGGCTTTGTTGGCTAGCAAGTTCCAACTAAATGTATTTACAGCATCGGCATCATCAGATGGACAGACGGACTCAACTAAATTTTTATCTGCTACTCGAGAATAGATTATCCCTGACTTTTTACAAATGCAACATTCCAGTTTATGGAAATTCTCCCGGGGAAAAATGAAATGCCAAACGCTTCTTCTTGATAAGCGAGTAGCGACCGGATTTTGCAGACAAAGTTTCTGATTACCGAATGGAAATGTGAAGCCTAAAATGAGCTCGTGAAACTTCCGCTGTGCCCTTTACACATTTAAAGGGAATTATTTACTTAATAAAAAGCTACGAGATATGAGACCATGTTGCGAATTCCACCTGAGGCTGAATTTTAGCATAAAACACTACAACCATGGAGCTACAATATTGGATACAATGGTGGTCCCATTTTTGATGGGACCATTCCAAACAAAAACAGAAGATTGCAGAAAATAATTTGCTAATTAGGCAGCAGAGGTAAAATGAAATGGACGTCGTTGACTCGATTCATTGAATTGAAGCCAACCTGATTAAACAGTTCTCTCAAAATTGTCGGTCTCCAATTCTGAGCCTATAAAATATGGAGTCCCATCTAAAACGTACCCAAAGTCCTCTATTTAAACGAGTTAAGCGGTAATCCTCTCATCAGTCAGGAAAATTTGCCAATTTCTTTTAGCGCAGATGGGAAAAGCCATTGGTTTCTTACAATTCCTAAACCAAGCAGACACTTTTGTTGGCGAAATGGAAGCTGAAAGATGAAGTCCACGGTTTATGATACCCTTTCACCCTGGTGCTTGTTGTTAACAAAATTTCCGTTATGGCTGCCTTATAAAACCCAATATAAGATTTATAAAGTTAAGGGATTCTGCAAAGTTAGATTCGAGAACCAAAAATCAAGCACAAAGGCCCACTGCCACAGAATGAACACAACTTTCAAAAACCCATTTTAATATGGGAGTGAATAGGGCACGATAAAGATATGAAATGGGGTTTATTTGATGCAAAGGAAAAGGACAAGGTCAACGGGTAGAAATTGAGAAGGAAATGGAAAAAGGTAGAACAAAGAGGAAGGAACTCAAACAAGGGATCAGAACCCGGAGAAACGGAAGATAAGAGCGCCAATAAATAACGAAATTGGGCGCTCGTTTTGTAATAGGTCGATGTTATTTGAGATGCTGGTAGTCGCTGAGGTAACAAAATACGATATAACCAAATTTATGCCTCGCACAGTACAAAGCGGGGAAAAGGACAAAAATGGCTTCTATTTATTGAAAATTATTTAGCATATTTAATTAGATAGATATTGAAGTGAGCTTCTCCTGTACAGGTTAATCTTTGATTCAACTACCAGTCCCTACAGACGCATTCGCGTCCTTCGCCCTAGAATGAATTAAGATTTCCAACTCTTGATGCTTTTTCCACCTCCCGTTGCCACCTTGCGGACAATGGTTCGGCGGGTCGGGGTGAAGACAAAAAAGACTTTTTTATAACATGTAGTGGAATTAAATTGAGAAGGTAGACGTAGTAGAAACATCGTTTGGTAGTTTGGATTTGTACAGAGTTGAAGGGCGTGTGTGTGTGCACTAATTTAATGTACTTAGACGTACCAAAGATTTTCTTGGTTAGACTTGACGTCGGTCTGCTAGCCTTATGAATTCGGTTTGTTGTGCTGTATGTGAAATTATTTACAACGGATTTTAAGTGGAGGAAGGGCAAGTGAAATCTAGTTAGCCGTAACTAGAAGTTTTCTAAATTGGAGAAATCAGTCTCCCTGGGCTCCATTTTCCTCTTGCTCTTATTCACTCAGTTCACTCTCATCGTAATCCTCACACCCCATCATCCTGCCGCCTTTCTCTCTCGCTGCACTATCAAAGCAAAACACAAAGCACCAATTGTACCTATCCAGACCTAGACGCTGCGAAATTATCCTTGGTGAGTACGTGCCGATTTAGGTAACTTTCTAATGTAATATAGCACCAGCCAGACAAATTTATGTCTACCTCCGTTTCCTTTTCCACGGTAATCCGAGCTTTGCAGAAGAAGGATGCTATGATTTTATGCGAGCAGACAGAGCAGAGTGTGTCCATGAATTTTGCTCAACAATACGGTGAGTGAAGTGGGGAAAAGGGTGAGGTGGGAAGGATAACTCTTCCTTGTACAAGTGGCATCACCAATCTAAGCGCATTCAATCTCTCCCTGTTTTTATTTTCCTTGAAAATGGAAAAATTGAGAATATTGTACATATTTTCCCAGATGCATTCCTTCACACACTGCTCCAATGGAAGAAATGTGACTGAGTTCACTCCGACTCCGCAATTATCTCCAGGACCACCGCGGTGGTAATCTACAAATGACTAGGCGCACTTTGTTTCCCTTCTCTGTAATGGGCAAGTGGGAGCTGAGAGGAAGCCGGCAGAAGTTGTGAATGCCCAGTGACATTGACAAACACTGTAACAACTTGTACCAGTTTTGTGGCATGGCAAGCAATTTACTGTGTGCATTTTTGAAACCGTGCACTGGGAGCGATAAATCTTGTTTGGAGACATTAGCAGCACACCGGAATGTTAGCTGGCTGACTGACTTTTCTACTGAATGAGAAAAATGTGTAGCAAGGAGAACAGGGGAAATGGAAAAGTCTAACTGCTTTATATAAAATTTACAAGTTGCTGTTTTTTGTTGCTAGCCTGATGCAGAGAAGACTAGCATTTCCAGGGAAGAGAAATTATGACAATTTTACAGCTTCAGGATATTTTATCATTGGAGTGGAACGGCAGAGTATACAGCGGGAGAAAATCTACTTTTTTCATGTCCCTTTCTCAAACGTTTTTTGGACGCTGGATGGTAGAGCGTGACTCTGCTGAATGCAATAAATACTTTTAGCTCGTTTTCAAGTTGTTCCGTATTTTATTTTATAATGCGTGCGCAATTGCATTGCGGTGTGATAAATACGGAAAATATTAGTTTGTGACGAAGGAGAAAATTTCCCTTGTCGCCACCCTCAGTAATTGTTGTAAGAGAAAGCTGAACACAAAAAATATCCTTAAAGTTTGGCTAGTAAGCGGATGAGTGGAGAGATTCGTATTCATATGAGTAGAATAAAACGAAGTGAAAGATTGGGAGAGAAATGTGGCAGGGAAAGAAGTGAAATGTTGCTTGTAGCTATTTTGTTTCTCTTTAGATAGGAAAAGTTGAAATGAAAAGAAATTTGAAGAGTATGTGGGTATAAAGGATGTTGTAGCACACACATCTTGAGTAGCTTGGAACAGGTATCCAAATAAGCGCTTACGGCTGACTGGGGAAACAAGTGAAAGTAAGGTACATAGGTGCATGCATGAACAGAGAGACAGAAGATTGCAGCCTTTTAAATACATTACTCAGCTTTATGAACACATGTGTTTCGCATAAGATATGAGCAATATAGCGTCTACTAAATAGTAGTGAGGAAAAGCTTCCTGACGATGTTTTGGGTGTGCGCTTGGTAGACTAAAGGGGATCATTTGAGTGTAGGTATGACACTGGGAAAGAGCAAAAAAAGAAATTATTTTGGTAGAGAAAGTAAAAACAGGTGGGGAAAGCATTACTGTCCGAGCTTCTGTTGGACAAGAAGACGAAAAGTTTTGGGTGGAGAAAAAGCAGACGGCAAGAGTGTATCTGGTGAAAGCCAGGGGAAGAAAGCGAATGCAATGAAATGAAAGGTAAAGTAAAAGACAATAAGGAGCGGCAGAGATGGCCTAATACAAGTCTTGGCTGAGGCTTCACGCATACTGAAACACAGCTCTTCGCTCTCTCTCTTTCTTTCCCCAAATCCCACTGACATAAATCTGTAAAGGCCGGCTCTTTTCTCTGCTTCCTTTCTCCACTTATTCCCAAACCCGACACGACTGATTGTCGCATCGTTCCGCTCACTTCACTCTCGCACTTCTACTCCTCTTGAGCATAATATTATTTAAATTGACTGTAAATGTATCTGGAGAGAAAAGTCTTGCTTTCATTTCATTTTATTTCATGGATGTTATACAGCAAGTGCCTTTTTATGCTGGTACTTGGACGTCGTCGGATCTCGTGGAAACAGTACAACGACCCATTATCTGTTCATATCATTTTCCTGAGTGGATGAATAAAACTGTACATAAAATACTTCAGTCACAAGAGCAACGGAGGTAGCGCCAGAAACATCTTTGCTCTTCTTGTCTCTCGCTCTTTTCTCCGCTTTCTCCACATTTGGCGGCTCTACAATGGAGGAGGAGGAGGAAAAACACGACCAAGTGGGGAAAGAGACGATGGAAAAGTTGAAAATCATTTTCATCAACAGCACTCGTATTTAATTTGAAAAGAGGAAAAAGTGGGAAAATCTTGCTCTTGATATGTACTCAGAAGAAAGAGTTTCTTTTACATTACCCAATACAACTTCATTCAATTTTATCATTTTCCATGGGACGTTGGTAGCTCAGTCTAAGTCTAGTTATGCAGTTTCTTTCACATGTTTAATATTTATTTCCGCGAGCGCAGCAAGAGAATGAAGCAGGTTGATTTTAGCTGAGTTCTGTCCTCCTTTTCTGGGCCGTTTTCTTTGTCCTTCGCGAAACTTAGCGGATTGGAAACAAACATGTTCTCAAAAGTGCACTGACAATGGAAAGCGATAATTGGCAGAACGACACGAGAGTGGAGTTTCTAATTGTATGTCGAAAACAGAACTAAACTGCTTAGCTGAATTCATTTCGTATTTTCGCTTTAAATTTAACTTCTTGAGAAAGCCCAAGAATGCACTCTTCCAAAAGGGCAAACGCTGGAGCAGGATTCTATCAACAAGGTGCCCATCCATTTCACAGCTGCCGCTGTCTTTCTTTTCAAATAGATGATTAAAGAGGTCAACAGAATTAAGTGATACATTTCTCTTTCCCTACATTACACAACGTAGGGAAATGCACTGAGGAAATGTGATGAAAAATCCGTCTCTCTGGTTTTCAGTATTTTATATCCTTCCCTACAAATCCCATATTTGTCTTTCTCCTGGCTCCCTTTCCACTACGAATCTTGCTCGCAAATGAATAGGGGCAGACATTACTAGGATTACAATTGGTTTGTAATGTGAGAAAATTTAGCTGAAACCATGATAACACTGGAAGAGTTGAAAGAGTACAGGAAAAACGATAAATTTGCCATTGAATCTATTTTTATTCCTGCAGGAAATGTGAACAAGTGCGGAAGACGACCTTAAAGCTTTCCAACTTTTTTTTATGAAGTGCTTCAAATTCAATTCAATTGAGGCAAGTTCCACATTTCCCGGTTGCTTTTCATTTTCATTACAAAAACAAAAACGATAATTATAATTTGCAGAAGATGTGATTGACGCATCAGCTAATTTTTTTCTATGAAAATTCTCTAGCTTTAGTAATATCAGTTTTCGGCTTCGCACAACATTTCTCACACATTTGTGATATTTTCTAGTGAGGACGAAGCACTTTCCATTCTTATCTCAACAAATTTATTATCTTTTCTTGTCAGAAAAGAGCCGTTACGCAGAATAGAGTAGAAGAGGGAGAGAAAAAAGGATTTAGAAAAGAAATTGGAATAAAAATTTGACGACAATTCGTCCACATTCTTGTGACTGTATTATTGTAATATGCGAAGTTGTGCTATAGGCAAATAAATTCCAAATTTTTTGCGGCTGCATGGAATACCAGCTCAGCGGGTGTCGCAATGCGAGGATGAGCTCAACTTGAAGACGAATTTGGGAAGTAAAAAAGAAAAGCGTATCAAATTAGAGCGAGTAAACTACAGTTGTACTTTTTATCATGAGCAAGAAAGAATCACTTTATTTGAATGCAAGAAATGTTTCATTTCATGACACAAAACTTAATAAATCAAACAAACGACTCATCGCTACTTTTTTTATTAATTTGTGTCAAACATTGTTAAAACAAAAGTTGATATTGATGTTGTGAAAAAGTCATTCTAAAGTTTTCCTTGTGATTAACAAAAATTAGAGCTCACAACATACAGAAAAATATCCTGAATTCGACTTGAGTCCTATTGACAGGAGAATCGTGATTTATTTTTATTTCTAGGAAACCAAATTCATTGAAGACACGAGATGAATAAGAGTAACAATTTGTATGGGTTAAAAATATAAATGATGTGAACTGTGAAAAACCAAGAAAAAAATACACAATAAAAAAATGTGAAAATGGGTCAACTGGTATATAGAAATTTAAGTAAATAAAAAACCATTCTTGGTGAATATGAAATAGTTGATGTGAAGAAAGAACGGTACATTTGAGTTAACATCATAATAATATATCACTGTTAAGAAATGTAATGACATTTTAATGGGATTAGAGATATCGTCAATACAATTCACAAAGAAATGAATTATATCTATGGGGTATAGGAAACGCGAGAGCTGGGGGAAAGAGAAAATAAATGTAAAATTTGGATTAATGATGAAGGCGATGTGAAATTTAAGTAGAAAATGGTGATTGGTAGCAGAGAGAAAAAAGCGTGAGAACTTGGATATATTGGAGGGATGGTGAGAAATAAAATTTCAATTTCTGTCTCATATCTTGGAATAGGAGAAAGCGACAAGATCAAGACAATTTCTCTTACTCTGCTACTTATGACTTAGGCTGGGAATGGTATTGCCAATTCCTTTCTCGCAAATACCAGAACTTGAAAAATGATACTTTGACGCTAAATATATTATTACTTAATATTGCTTTTGCTTGGAATTTTCGCGGGATGAGTTTTTCCTGTTATGGCACTCTCCGAGTGCATTCGAATCGATTCCATTTTCTTGTCTAACAGTTTGATATAAATTGTGCTAGTGAGTGCTTTTATTATTAGAAAAGAATTTCCACATTTTTTTGCGGTCTCTTTGAAAGCCAAGCATAAGCAAGTGGATTGTGTCTGGTGGAAAACAAGTTACGTACGAGGATTTTCAGGGACTCACGTAGGCTGCTGCGTTACCATTTCGAACGCAAGGGCTCGTGGGAGGAGAGAGAAATGAGTGGAGCACGGACAAAGCAAAAATAACAAAGCATTCATTTCGAAGGTCTATACGGTACAACGGGAAAAAGTGGAAAAATTGTAGGTCCATGTACAATAATGGAAGTAGGTTTACAAGACAGAGCACAGTTTGCAATTCCCCTCCCTTCATTCCACCGCTTTTCTCCTTGTATTTGTTTCTTATATTTTGCCAAGGTTCGTCCTTTGACTCAAAGGCTTGTCAGTCACTGCCAAACTTTCCTACATTGTGTAGCAGAGTTGTAGGCTGAGTGAGCTGGAGTGGAAAAGAAGGAAAGGAGAAACTGTGAACAGAATGTGCACTTTGGTACACACAAACACATGCTACAATAATTTCTGTGTCACTACAAAGTCCATTAGTGCGGTGGCTAGTAGTTTGCAGAGGAGTATCAATAAACTATTTACGTACAATAATGCAATATTAGTTTGAGATATTCCATTATTCTGGCTTGCTTTCTTCCACCTACAAGACCACAAAGAAAAAAACATTGTCATAAAAATAATGTATCCGCCGTGTTTTTCTCAACTCTGTCCACTTTCCACCACCACCACCACGCCAACACACAATGATAACCAAAATGGGGTGATTGTGAGTGGATAGAGTAATGAGATCGCCATATCCAAGAAGCAGAGAAAGCGAAAAAATGCAAAGGCAATCCAGTGTTGTGCTGTGGGAGAGGAAGACGCCTGGAATGAAAAACAATAATAATAATGGTAGATTCTGGAGAGAAAGAGAATACCATTTGAGCACTGTCAAGCAACATTATTTTCCGGAGAGGAAAAAAGAAAAAAAAATCGAGGAGGAGGCACGAAGCGAGTCGAAGGCCTGCAACTACCATGTAATGTCACCAACTCAAGAAAACAAAACAAAACAAAATTAATATCGGCTTTCTTTTCCTCATCTCTTTTCCTTTCTTTCCTTTCTTCTTTTCTTCTCCACTACTTTTTTCGTGTGTTTATGACGGTGGTGGCTTGTACAACTTTGTTAGTAGGCAGCGTCGGCCTGCTTTCAGCCACTGACCGGAAATTTAATTCGACAGCGTGTAAAAGCTTGAGAGCTGAGGATACATTTCCCCGATAAAGAATTACTTTCATTTCACTGTTCTCTGCTGCTAGGCTGACATTAAAAAGAATATTGCGCATGCTACACATACGTAATCACTGAAAAGAAAAGATTCACTTTCTTTTATTTCACGCTTTCCTTTCTTGCTCCGACTCATTTCTCCCTTTGTACGTCACTGGCTTCGCGAGCTGGATGATGACGAAAGAGTAGAAAAATATGTTTTTGCGGGACAGTTCTGTAATTAATTGTGGGTCAGTTGCGTGGCAGGCAGGCACGAAACGAAGCCTCTTTTTTTCTCTCTCTCTCAGAGACAAAATGAGGCGGGAGAGATAAAGAAAAGATTGTGTCTGGTAGTAGTAGTAAATATCAGACAGTCGGACAACTCGCTGGTTTTATAGAGTAATCATGTCTTTTTACTTTCTGATTTCTCCCCTTTTCACTACTTACTTGCTAAGAAGTTAAGTTATAGCTTATAATATTGTGATTGAGAGGTTACACAGTACAACTGACTACTTTTGCACACACGACTCTCTCCTTCTAATCCCCATCAGAAGCAAGAACTTTTTAGCTACTTAACTTTCTTTTTTCCTTTCTCTTTCTACTTTCCACTTTCACTCTCCAGGATTAGATAGATACATGCCTCCTGCCTCCTATACTTTTCCTCTTCTACGCTCTCTCCGTACTCACAAAGAAGAGACAAAAGACGATCAATATTTTGAGTGAATAATACTCTGTCGAAAACAATACTCTGCATGTCACGCTAATCTCTTGGAAATAAGAGGCTGAGAAGAACTACACAAGGAGTAGCTGTATTGAGATTATTGATAACTTTTCCTAAAGCATTTTATTTTGCCTTGATTGGAAACAGAAGGAAAAAATTCGATCTCGAAAAATCTTCTCGTCAACTATAAATAAGGTTACATTAGCAGTTTGCTCTCAATTCTTCCGTTTCAGTCTGAATCTTTCTCTAAAAATCTGGGAGCTAAAATAAAATAGAATCTCTTCCCGCCTAGAATAGAAATTAGTACGAAACTTGCTGGCTTGGTCTACTTTCCTATTATTTTCTCTAGACGAGGCAAAACCTTTCCATTTTTATTTCGTTTCAAATGACACAAGAAAAACAAAACAACGAGACTGAAGAGTGACAAGGGAAAACAAGAGTGGGATGACGATTACTACGTTGTTCACTTTTGCCCCGAGCTCTTTGCTCTTGTGGAAGGGTACATTTCTCAAAATAACATTAGAGAAGTTCTGCAATACACAACAGAGGAATATTAAGCATTACAGTTTTAGCAGACACTAAAATCTTTTTTTCTCCTAATGCCACCTTGGACTTGGAAAAGTATTTCTTGTTTAGCTTACAAACGAGCAAACCACAAAGCAGCAGTCAAGTTTTTCAGTTTGCCCCACGCCCAGATTAATCAATAGAACAAGGCATGAAAGTGAAAGGCGTAAAAGACAGTGAAAGAGGTTGAAAGGAAACCCCTGATTCATCCGATCAAACCCGAAACATTTGCATAAATCGCGTTGTTTTCTTATTTCCCAAAATGGACCGCGACCTCCACTATTTCACTGACTATGGATTTCTCTGGAGAAAGTGTAGAAAGTGGAGATTCCGAGAAATTGAAAATCAAATGCGTAGAAATAAATAATAAAAATAATATTGTGACGATGAGGAAGCCCATTTGCTGATCATGCTCTGCTCTAACCAGCAGCCACTCATCTACCACACATATAAATAACAGCCACCGTAACGGCAGCGTAGCACTTTGCTTTGTAAAGCACAGAGTACGTCTCTTTTTTGATGATGTTATACAAATTACCACAAATTTTCTTATAGGCAGCCTCACAAAAGTCATTTTCACGTCAACCTAATCATTTCTAGAGTGACTCACAAAATTTCATATTTCTTACTTGACGATATTCCGTTACGCTTCTGTCATATAATATTCTATTGATATTGCAAAATTCATTATTCTTCTTTTTACTCTTATTTTCACATGCCTTTCGCTGATATGGAAGCCGGAAACAGCGGAAACGGAATGTATGGGTTTATGTGGTTTTAGGCAGCATCTAACCATCTCTATCAATCGTGTTGCAATACTCGTAACATAAATTGGCATCAAATAGCAAAACACGTTCTAAACAAAAGTATCTTTGATAATCAAGTACCTAAGGCGTGTGTATCCTCGTGTTTCTCTGTAGTCACGATTATCGTGATCATTATGACGAAATATGAAATGAAACACGAAGCAGAATGCAAGTGTCTTGAAAGAACAAAAAATGAGTCAAAGAAACGCAGTTGAGTGAGAGCAACTGGCATAAAATTTAAGCCGTTTTTGTCTTTAGCACCAACCACGCTGGGATACGAAAAGCCAACAATTCAACTCCAACTCGGAATCTATGTATGTAATAGTGTGCATGTGAGTGGATGAAGATCAAAAAGTGTGCAAAAACTTGCATGCTCGACACGAGTAGAGGGAAGCACGTAACATGCTAAAAGTATGCTCATAATCAACATTTCATTTTACATGAAAGTGGGTAAAATGCACGGGGCAGGAGAGACACTGAGACAGTGTGCTTCTGTGGGCTTTCGGACGATTTAAGTATTTTACCTTTTCCTCCTCTGTTTCTGAAGGAAACGTCGCCTTTGAAAGTATTTTCTTAAAAAAATAGGATATTGCTTTGGTGGAAAAAAGTGTGTTATATCACCGAGTTTATGTCTCTTGCCTTTATGTGGTAGAGGAGGCTGGAATGGATAATAATAATAAAGAGCATGAAACATGGCGAGAGAAAGTGAATGAGATGAGAAAAGGGAAAGAAGAAAAAGGGAAACGTCAAGAAACAAGGAAATTGGTGCAGTGAGCGTGCCACTCGTGTCACTTACAGGAAGGGAGCTACTGTGCAGCTGGGAGAGGCAAGAATGAAGAAGTGTGTTAAAAGAAGAAAGAGTCCAAAAATGATAATGGCAGCGTCTTTGCCTCTCTGCTCGGAGATAAAGTTGAAATGAAATCACATTGGTTTCGATTATTATACCTTTGTTTCTTCCCTTGTCAGTGTATTGTGGTGGCAGCGTGGCTTAAGTAAAATTGTTGATGCGGTGGTGATACCATGCAACATTCAATCTCTTTTTCAACGAAAACCTTCCCTTTTCTACAACGAGGTATGCATCAATGTTTAAATACCTACCATCCAGAACCACGAGCAAAAGGAAAGGAGTAGCATGTCATTATTTTTTTTCTATCTCCCGTTATTGAAAAATTCCTTTGCCTTTTTTCTCTTCATTTGTTCTGCTTGCTCTTTTCTTGTTGTTGCTGTTGATGTTGTGCCCTTTCTAACTCATTTCTGCTGTGTTGTGCCTGCCTGCGTCCTTCCTCCTTTCCTGCATCCTCTTTGTCATTTTATTCTCTCTCTCTGCTCCCATCCTTTGTTACAGTTGCCAGCACATACACAAAAACAAGCTCGCTATTCCATTTACACAATTGATAAAAAATGTGCTCCATCCACTCCACTCAACTCTATTCTATCGTGCGTTCCCTTTTTACATCGAGCAACGACTGCTCCATTTCTTGTTCGTGTCTCACTGAGTCGAGCATAAACTTGGATTAAATATATTGCAACGATTCATGTGTTGGGGAGAGAGAATCGCAGTCAGAGAAGAGGAACGCAAAAAATTGTTTTTCTTTACCAAAAAACGCAATCGTTCTGAAGGGAGGAAGAGGACGAGAAGAGAAAAAAGGATTTTTCTTCTGATGGGAATACGAGCAATGCAAGCGTAAGAAAAGGACACGCTGTCGACCGAAGCAGAAAAGAGCATTTTGGTATTGTACCTTAGCGAGTAGCTGAGCCCAGCTCAGTGAAGGTAGCTATGCTACACATTACACACCTTGACTAGACAAAAATAAGATTTTCGAACATACTCTGATGCGATTATAGGAATAAAAGCGACAGAGTTGTGGAACAAGAAAACAGTCTAGCGGAGCGATGTGTTTGCTCTGATTCCTTCCAAGAAAGAAATTCTTTTTTCTTGCGGGAGGTATTACTTTAAACAGAATGGAAATAAGAGCTTCCCATTTCACCGTGATCTTGTCTTCTCTTGCATTATGTACTTATATTGCATTCAAAAAATATTTTCTCAAGTTCGCCCTGATCGTTTTTTTCCAATAATAGGAAGTCACCAATCAGCAACACGCAGCCAACTGCTTACGTAAAAAAATTGTATAACATATCCAATCTAATTTCCGCACTCCACATAATTACGCATTATGACAACATTGAAATTAGCATTACATAATCATTCACATTTTTCATACGTCGATGTCGACCCACTGGTGAGCAGAGTACGCCCATCCGGACAGCTGGCTTTTATTCCGTGTTGGAATAAATGTTTTATCCCGCCAATTTTTGGTGGAATTAATGGAAGAAATGGACGAAATGGATATT
>VYYJ01000307.1:0-70148 GCA_021029165.1 Cyphoderus albinus | reverse complement strand
TCTGAGCATAAAATATCTCATCCTTATGTGGTAGTGAACACCCATGCGACACAAATGGCATTTAAACTCTAATTAGAATATTTTGAATAAATTAATATTCAGAAAACACAGTGGCTTGGAAACAAAGAAATGCTTAGTACATATGTCATGAAATGATGACTAAAATGACTTGAATAGATGCAGCATGATCATTGATCACTCCAACCAAACGCAATGCTCGCTCATGGTTTCCTGCAATGCAATGCGCAATGAATGACTACGAAAAACGTCTATAAATGCTTTAGAACTACATAACTCTGCGACAACTTGTCTATAGCGATGTAAATGCAAAGATGTAATTTTCGAGTGTGTGTATGTGACGGTCGACTATGTTTGATGTTTGTGAATGTAAGGCATGTGAATATTATGTAGAATGTGTGAGAAGAGAAAACAAAAAACGCAGCGAACCGTTTAATTTTCTATTCTGCTTCTTTTTTTAATGTTAAGCTTAAGTGCATGAATATTTGTTTTGTTTTTTGCTTTGAAAAAAAGTGTACTACACTTGAATGAGTCTATATTGATTTGTATTTTATTATTATTCTTTATTTGCAGACTCAATTTATATGCTCAATTTTGCTCGGTCCCGGTCTCATATCTTAACTCTACCACTCTTATTCTACTTTCACTTTATATTAATCTTGAAATAAAATTAATTAACGTTTTCCGGTCCTTTCTTTTCCTACTGGGAATTTACGTTTCTTTTACCTACATTTTTTATATACCTTTTGCAACTGCACGATACAGTTACATATAGACAAAATTTCTGATAAAAGCATTTCACTGCCGGTGAAAACCCATAAGCGTACATATGCATGTCGTTCGTTGCATGCTCCTTGTCATTTAACGTTTTCTTAGGCTCACATCCGTTGTCTTCGTCCGGGCTTTGGAATGATTTCAAAGACTGGAAAAAACAAAACAAATCGTATATACTTAAATCATGTGCCAGAATTATGTTTATGTACGTGCTGTAATTGTAACGCAGTGAGGAAGTAATTACCAGGTTCCAAATCCAGTTTACATAGGTGAAAATGAGCCAGAACAATAGAACTAACGCAAAGGCAATGAGATATCGTATGATCCAAATGCTTGTATAAGCAACTAGGCCATCAGGACTTTTTGATATAGAAATGGAAATCCTTGTATAAAGTACTAAATGCAGAAATTAATAAACACACCAAAAAATTTGACGATTAGTCAAATGTGAAGTGACTCTAATAGAGTCATTCTAGTGAGAAATGAATTTTGGAGTTTACATATGTAAAAAATTTAAAATCTCATTGATACCAATAACGAGTAATTTACCCAGTTTTTCTGCCATCAAGAAAATTCCTCGTCTGGAAACCAATTCGACATAGTCTTCAATTTGGGAAATTTTGTGTATTTTATCCAGGTTTTTCTTTGTCAATCTACATGTGCACCAAATGTATCGCGATGGAAATGTGCTAATAGGTAAATACCAATGTCTTCTTACACTTTGGGTAGCATTGTGAGGGCACTCTTTTAACTGGAAACGGAAGGAAATAACATAAACTGAGTTAACGTTTAATAAAGTGTAGTATGTTGTATGTTATACGATATGCAATTAATTACCATTTTCCAGATACGTGTTCCCATAGTAAATAAGATACTCAAGAATGTAAGAAAACAACAAATTGCAATCAGAGCCATTTCATACAATATAATCCATCCTGTTGCCTCGGAGATAAAGTTAGGAGCCCAAGATAAACAGTAGCCCACGAGGAAAAGAATTACTGAAAGAATTAGCAAACAATTATGAATGAGTAACCTAAACTCAAGAAAGAGTTTGAATTGTTAACTATATAATCAATGTATTTATTTATTGGTGGAAACATTACTCAGTTTCTCTGTAAGGAAAAACATTATTTTAATTGAATTCATGTTGATTGAATAGATATAAGATATAGGCGTAATTCTACGAGAAATCTTTAAATCGAATAAATCAGGGTTTAATTGCTCACGAATTAAGGTATTTTAAATATTTATATTAAAAAACATTTAAATCACAAAATTTCCACAACTGAATGAGACAAGGTTTTTATGCAAAATGCTCTGTAGAGAGGATAGTTTTTAAGTGAAATGTAAAATATTAATACTCTAGGATAGGCACTTGCTTTCTGTAGCATGGCAGAGAGTATAAATATGTAAACATAGTAAAAATTATCTGGGGTCCCTTACTTACATACCAATATACAATATAATGAAATCCTCCTGTCGTAGGTTTGAACCTGATTTTTATTTGTAAGGGATTATAGACACCTGTAGATAATAAAAATCAACCTGCAGCATTACCACATCCCAGTAAAGCACTGTCCCTATCTAAGGCCATGTTAGGATTTATTTTCTTTTGCTACTGGTATTATTTCAGGTTTGAAGGAAGTGACTATTTAAAGGGTGTACAAAATGCGTATGAGAGCGCGAGCGTTTTAAGGTGCATCACAAGAGCTGGTACAACAGAGAGTCCCAACAGTCCCTACAATTATAACGCTGCTGTTGTGCTGAAGACTTCATTTTTAATGGCATTACCAAAAACGACGAATATTTCTCTAAGACAGCATTAAGTTTGAAAAAAATAGAGAATAGGCAAAAGATGTGCTCCTGTTCCTTCTCCTTCTAATTCATTCTTGTAAAAAAGTTTAATAGAATGCATTTTTCTCTGTTGTTTGCTCGCTCGCTTCGTGTTTATCAGTAAGCATCGCATCGCCAGAAAAATCACCAAACCGTTGTCGTCTTCGTTTCCCATGGTGGATGAAAAAAAAAAGAATTCTGCGAATCATGCTTCAGCGGAGATGTATAGAGACACACATACACAACACAACAGCAAGAGAAGTGATGAGAATGAGAGAAAGGGGAAAAAGAGAAGATAATGGTTACTTCTACTAACTGCATAATAGTAATAATAATATGAAGATGTTGATGATGATGCCACTACTACCACATTACTATTGGTGCTGCTTAGCCTGCGCTCCTCATATCTGCTTATATTGCTTAGTACTGCACAACAAACACTAAAAAGTGAGGTGAGGTGAACACTAAAAAGTGAGTGAGTTTCGAGTTCTTTTTCCTCTCTTCGTCTATATTCACTGCTCAGTTCAAATCGTCTCTCAGAGACAGACACAACACGAGCGCTGGCATAAAGAACGCATGAAAAATACAGAAAACGAAAGACACTGGTGAGACTCGAGAGAGCAGAAAAGCCACTTACCAAAGTGAAACAAAGCTCACAACTTTTAGCTCAGACTTCTCGTTTTTGTTCACTTTTTCGTCTTTTTTGAT
Organism: Cyphoderus albinus; assembly: GCA_021029165.1. NCBI lineage: Eukaryota > Metazoa > Arthropoda > Collembola > Entomobryomorpha > Paronellidae > Cyphoderus > Cyphoderus albinus. The sequence continues at coordinate 66,815 of VYYJ01000307.1, read as the reverse complement.
TCCATGACACGTACTTTTTCAACACATTTTTCTCCCTAATCGACATCTTATGATAGATATGCACTTATGCATGGGATAGTTATTGTGTTCTAATATATTTTTTATCTTTCTCGTGGCATATGAACAAGTGCTGAAATATACGCGGTCTGACATAACTGGAAAATTTAAAGGACAGGACAATATTCAACGGTCAGTCAGCGTGTGTACGGGGAAACGTGACAGACAAGGAAAAGAAGTTGATGTGCTGTGGTGATTTTGTGCGGCTGTTTACCTTTATCCGTGAGAATCTACTTTATTGTATGAAAATAAAAGTTTTAAAAAACGTGTAAAACATTACAAGAGAAGTTCCATGGTAGAAGCCTGAAAGGAGAAAGTTGGAAAAAAACTTTTCGTTAGACGGACAAGACGTCTCGGCGCTTGTTAGCAGGATCAGTTTAAAGTTCCTTCTTAATAACATTTGGATCAGCGGAGTCACAAATGAAATTACATTCTTCGATCTATTCATCCAGACAGAGATATTGCGAGTCACTGAAAACGGAGATAGCGAATCTGAAAGTGAGTTTAAATAGGATTTAAGCCTCTTTTATTAAACAGGAATTGGATTTTTAATGAGAAGAATGAATGACTCTGCTCTATCTGTCACTCCGCTATTCATCAGGTTGTTTCCCAGATCATATGTAAATAATCTAATTTCCTCCAGTAAAATACAACAAATGAAATCCATGCAGGAAGGGAAGGGAGTTTTGTGCACGCGAGAGAGATTGCTCGAGCTGGAGCAAGATGTTTGAGTGAACGTAGCTCGAACACAAACACAACTTTTTACTCACTGTTTTCGTTTCGGGAGAGAAAAGGGAAAGCACGTGAGTGAGTGAAGAGTGAGGTGAAAAAAGCGACCGGAGAGAGAAAGGCAATGTAATATCTAAACAAAAAATCTCATTCTTCGTCGCTCTTACGAAATGCTCGTCTTAAATAATTGATCAACGTTTCCTTCTGGTGGCCCTAAGCCATTGCAAAGCAAATTAGTGCGTAGGTACAAACACGCTTCTGAGACGCAGAAGTGCTAACAAGTTATTCTGTATGAATCATAGATGCAGCAACATCCTGATCAACTCATGTTCTTTCTTACATACATTAGAATCACCGCATTCGCCTAAAACATTCTAAAGAAGTTCTATGAAACCTATAAAAAATAACTTCCATTCGCATCTTTTATCTAAAAAACAAGTCAGCAATTTTGGTTCCGGAGAGAAGAGAAAAACAAAAAGTCTTTACGTTTAAAAAAATCTTTTCAAAAACTTCGCTCGTAAAACTAGGGCGCATCTGTTTTTCAATATCTGATGCGCATACTTATTTACAAGGCATCTTTTAACTAATGGAACAAGTGCCTTTACTTGCTCGCTGCTCTGTGGCTGCTCAATTTTGTTCCGGGTTCTCATTATGTCAGGTCATGTCAGTTGTGCTCCCTTAGTTCAGAGGCAATTTTGTTTTCTTAGTAATCTGCAGTGCATGCATGCAGATAAAAAATAATGGGAAAGTAATAGCTTAACCATCCCACAGTCACTTATTATCTCTGATCCGATCTGAGATGATCGGCTTAAGTTTCCAAGCAGACACTGTACACATTTTCTTCAGGAAATTTGAGGCAAAGTCACAAGTGTAAAGCTGTTGTTACATACCGAGCCCTTTGCTTCCCATATTTCATACATATTATGCAGTTCAAATTACAGGTCGTCCTCGTCGACGATTACAATTTACAAAGTTGGCAAGAATTAAGTGCACATGTTCATTTCGCTTAGCTTTCTGCTCTCCGTAGTCAAGTTGTCATGATGAAGTGCCATGTTCTCTTTGAGATTAAACCAGGGCACTATTAGGTATCTCATAGGATAGAAGCGTCAACAAGCAGTTAAGTAATTTTCAAGTGTCGGATCACAAATATCCTATTTTACACTGACGCAAATCCGTAGAGAGCGGAGACTACTTTAAAATGAAATACAGAGCCCAAGAGACATTATTACAGTGCAAACAATGGCAGTAATCATAATGTTGCCTCCCAGTCGGCTCGCTCTCCTCTCATTTTTGAATTAAGCATGAGAAATTGACAAAAATGAGGAAGTCGACAAAAAAATTGATTGCTTTTTAGATCTCATTTTCGCTATTCTTCCCTTCTCAAATTGAATGAACCGAGATGAAAACCCGAGAGATCGTACTGCGTAGGACTCATTTTAATTCATTTTCCACACAACTCTCGCTTACTACTGGAGAACAGATCGCGAGAGAGCGAACAAGGAAAGAACATGATAATTGTTTTAGTTGAAAAAGTTAATTAGTATAATTAAGTCAAGTTGTAGAAAAACAATGAAGAGATGAAAAGTAATGTTGTAATTATTAAACGTCCGAGACGAAACTAACAACAATCACATGGTCGCGATCACGTTATACTGCATCGCCGCGTCTCCACTTCATCGACTTTTCCACAACCGACGAAGTTTTTGTTTGTTTGCTAAAGTTAAAAATTGCAATAAAATATTTTTGTTACTCTGTTCTTCCCCACCTTTGCATAGTCACAATAGCCAATCATAAATTTTACGGTGTTTTAACATTGCGTAACGAAAAGAATAAGCAGACTGCTGCTCTACGACTTAGAATAGTAACGTCATCTTTTAAATGCCTGTCCTGCTTTAGAGTTCTTCGATACTTTTGGCAAACAAAGGACAAAAAAATGGACGACGTCAATCTGTCGGCGTATTATGTCCATGAAACTGATGAAACTATCAGACAGCGTTGGTGACTTGCTTGCCAGTCACAGTCAGAGCGAACAAGGCAACGAATTGATTCCGAAAGACTTTCGCAGAAATGTAATATGCGATGAAGTGATGTTGTAACTATCTGATTTTGCATGTTGCAAACAACGCTTCCTTCGCTGCTTCTGTTTTGACTGAATGTGCAAATTGAGAAAAGAAGGGCGACGCAGATTGCGGTTTGTGAGTGAGTGAACCCCTGACTGTGAGTCTTGTATTACTTACTGTAATAAGCCTCTTTCAGTCAGTCAATTCCTTGCTTGCACGCTAGTTATCCCATAAATCACGATTTCAGTTTCCTAATAAATTTCTAGCTGTCTCCGTCTAAATGAGAATAAATAGAGATTTTTGCTTAACATTGTTGTTTGCCGATTATCAAAATACTCTTCAACTCCCTGCAGGTTGATGAAATATTGTCGAACTGTGTGCTTGACAATTTTCTTAACTCGATGCGAGTGACTGAGCAAGGTGAAAAATTCCGCTCGTGAAATCAAACTATTTCAATACTTTTCTTTATAAAACTTATGCAAATGCTATAATAAACATAACATCAGGCAGACGTCATCCCCCTACAGAAAGCACTCAAGCGACATAAAATGAAATGCCGAGGACAAAACTAAGGTTGTCAACTGATTGAAGTGGAACGGAAATACGGCAAGGCTAATTTTTCAAAGACACTGCGTTCCACTAAAAGTATTTACCAAAAACCGAAAAAACATTTCTTCTTTTAGGTGAAATGAACGCTCGACAATAAAAAACGCTTCCCTCTTCATTGCCCAGATAAACTCTGCCATTATTCATGCTCACCTCAATGTTCACTAAAACTAGAGCAAAGGAACAACAGAAGCTGCTCGACTAAGTCTTTCGTGATCCTGCCTAGCCCGATGAAAAATAGATTTGCGGAATTGTGGAATCTAGTCAAAAGAGAATGTCGTCTCTACAAATCTGTAAAAATCTTTCAAACTGTCAACTTCAAAAATGTCTTGATCAGACATAAAATAAAGCAACTCATTTATTCCCGACATCTCCTTCATCGTGCACCTGTCAACTTTCGTCATTTCGCGTCGCAGTAGCTTACTATCACGACATCTTCACAGTACAAAGATTCTCCTCTGTCTCTGGCACAAATGAAAATAAAATTCTGTCTGTACGCAATATTTCATTTCACGAACTTTTTTATCATTTACCTAATATGAACATTTTTATATATCACGTCACATGATATAAACCCATCAAAAATTTGTAATATGTTTGTCTCCTCGAGGAACGCGCCCACCTACACATGGAAGACTAAAGGAAAAAATAATAATAAAATGCAAACGGCAAAATGTAAATAGAATAAGGAGAAAATGCTCATCTCTTTCTGCCACTAACATAAAAAAGATTTTATTCGTAAAGTGCATGCAACCATGACATAGGTTTGTTACAATGATTTGCTTACGTGTTAAAAGTATGGTGATGAGAGCTGTGATTCCATCATCATCATCAACAACAACATTTTCATCCACAGGAGTGCATCTGAGCAGCAGAAAAGGATAAAGTGTACCAATCCACCTCTGCTCTGTTAATCTTCCCTACACGCTATTTTTTCATCAAAATTCATGACCATCGTCATCATCACCTCATCCTCGTAATTTCAATGAACAGATTTAAACATTGTTTTGGGAATCTTTGTGAAATACTACATAACTTTTAAAGTTCAACTACAATCTGCAATATATTAATAGTACATTTCTTTTTTGCAAATATTGGCACAGGTAGTTTAGTTCTTCCAAGTTCCAAAAATTGCATGTGTAAAACAAGAAGAATCCGCTTTTATTTGAACAATTATATAAAAATTTATTTCTCCCCGGTTTTATTTGATGCCATATTTGCACCCCCAGCTTAGATCTAAAAATATTTTTCGTTTTTGCCCGATGCTACAAATTCTATTTTCTGGTATCGCCCTTGTTCTGCTCTAGTAATAAAACAGCCAACATTTTTGCTGTTTTGAGATGATTTGTGACAAAAGCATAGAGCTGTATAACGGCTGCTTTTGAATGGTTAACCATATGAACCGTGGCATGGCCGACTACCGTTGATGACTTTGTTTGTTCAGAGCATTGTTAAGCAAAGAGCATTATATTATACTCGTATTATTCGTATACCTCTAAAAATCCATCGATGCTCACGACACGTGAAGGAATTCCATTTCATTTTACCGAACACAACAGTTTTCGAAATGATGATGTAATGCGAGTGACAAGAGCCGAATGTAAAGTTCAACGATGCGAGTTTTTCCTCTTTGATATTTTTGTTTAGCGAACGTCGTCGTCGTCTTCGTCATCTTCCTGATTAACAAGTAGCAAAATGTTAGGTGACTTCTTTGCTCGTGTGTTTTCAATCAATACTTACATTTAGCCGCTCCGCACTGGAAAAATACCAACCAAAATACAGGAATAAAATCATACCTTGGCTCCTTTCTGTGCCAGCCTCGAAAACTCCACAATTTGGTGTATATAATGTTTATAATTTTATATTAGTGGGTGCCAGTCTACAAATAAGTGAAGAAAAGATGAGTATTAGTGGCATGTGGCCACTGGTCAGCTCGTTTTTACTACATGGATTCTCTATTTTTATAGAAATGTTCAAACATTTTTTTCTCTAACGGAAGAAAAAATAGAGAGAACGACGATGATGATGATGATGATTATGAATACGTCATTATTCCCGTTTATCTTCGTTTTACACAAAAATGCATTATTATGCGGCATTAAATTATCGAACACTTTTTGGCAGAGAAGAATGACTCAGGAGTAGCACACAAAGAAGAATGCTTTCGCCACATTACAATTTTTATCATGGCTTTTCACTTGGATGACTTTTTGCTCAACTTGATTTGAGCTCCGAGTTATACGTCCTGTTGAACCCATTATTTTCTTCCACACGGTAATATTATTGATGATGGCAAGGCGTCAAATCTTTCTCCTGCTATTTACTCAATTACTGTTGCGTATAGTTTTCAGTTTATCTGTTTTCCATCGCCCCATGAACAATAAGTCGATACATGGAGTCGCGTGAATTGTACATAAAACGCAATCCATGTAGGTACATTATATAACGTGTGGTTTTATATCATCTATAAACAGAATGCTGCTTTCCAGGGCCCGCTTTATAAGTACGTTGGTACTTCCGAGAATTGGAGGTCATTGACTTCTCATGGAGTTCGGAGGATATTTTGATATTCATAAGTAATTAAATTCTGCATTGTATTTTAAAAGCGGTCTGTATTTTATGAAACTATTTTATATAATGTCCATTCGCTCCATCCATACTCCAACCTATAATCCATAGCCCATCGCTCTCTCCACTTTATTACCAAAGTATCTCTTCCCCTCAAAAACTTTCTTTGGTGATGTTTGTGCTGTAAATATCAGTGAAAATGCTTGTTTTCTTTGCATTTCCCGTTCATCTTCCCTACTTCAATACGACCGTTCAACAACGTAACACCAGAGGAGAAAATCTATAATCGTACAAGAAATGGGCAAAGCAATAATAATCATATTCACAGATAATATCATCCTAGACACAGGGGCATATTATTATACTAATCGCATTACAACAACACACCACTTTTACTCTGCAAATAGAAAACTCCAGCGATGAGCCGAACTAAGTCTGAACTTGGACCAAGCTGATTCCGGGCTGGTTGCTTTATTTGTTTGTGTACCATTAAATATTACCTTGCATTCATATATACATAAAATCTATCCACCGAGCTTTCACGCATTGCCTTTATTTCATTCATTCTTCTCCTTGTATAGTTAAGCAGCGTTAGATAGAAATGGCCGTGGTGACAAGTGACAATGATTATAGTAATAATAAAGTCTGTGAAAATTATTGATTTGATATTTATAGATTAAACTTGGGAGCAGCTATCGCCAAGCAAGACCACAGTATTCGGGCAACACCGAGACATAATTCTATTACAAGTTCATCACCGTCGCAAAAAACGGCACAACATAGAAAATAACTGGAGAAGAAAAGGAATTTGTGTGTGAGAGAGAAAGTGGAAAGCGTGCCCTTTAGAAACATTAATGCTAATATTCATTCTTAACAAAGTGAATTTTTGGGAGCGAAAAAAAGACGGAGTCAACATAACAAGATACAGTTAATATTTTTTCTTGTAGCGAAAAAATCCGGCGTCGTTGGTGGCAGTGGTAGGATTTTCACTCACCTTAGCTTACTCCATACAGTTATTTGTCAGTGTGTTTGTTGGATGCTTTCCACCTATTTTTATGCACTTTTCCACACAGAGTCGAGAGATCAAAGACACAGCGAGAGACAAACTTGCACCTTTTCTTGCCTCTTTTGCCGTTGCCGTCACCTCGAATTTGTTTCACAGAGAGAAGGAACCGGTGCACTTGCTCCTAGATCACTAGTGCATGATTCCAGCTGAAAGGGTGATGATGTGCATGGTTTTCTCCGCTTTTGCCATTTTCAACGTCGTCTTCATCCGCTTCAACTTTTGCTTTTCTAAGCGTGGGTGAGACAAAGACCGAGAGCGCGGTTACTCTCTTTTAAGGGAAAGTCGACTTATGTGAAATTGGATTGCAGTGAATTGGACCTATCCAGTTTTTGTTTTCATTCTTCAAGAATCTTGGAGAAAGTTGATGGGAAAAAGTGAAAAGATTACGTTCACTAAGCATTTATCACAGAGACAATCTGCTCTTTGGCTTGTGTAAGTGAATAACGGTAACTCTTCTGTACATCTATAAATGATTTGTTCCTAGCCCTTTTTTAAACTGTGGAAAGCACGCTGCTTATCTTAAAAGCAGCAGACGAGTAGCTGAAACAAGCAACATTCCTTCATCTTTTGTTCTTTTGTGTCAAAGAAAAACGTCTACTGAGAAAGTACCTCCTTGTTGTAATGTTCTGTAGCCGGAAAGCAGCCTGAGAGATTACAGAGTCCAGTGAACAACAGCAGGAGAAAAAAACCGAAGTGAGCAAAGCACACTCTTGAAACTACGCTACCACGTGGAAAATCGGGGTTTCTCCCACTTCAACATTACCAACGACAACATTTGCCAACCATCACAAGTCTTCATCGTAACTAGCGTTGTGTGACTACTGAATACAGTGTTGGATTGGATCGAGCAGATTACCTGCACTTTTACAAATCCCATCGACTGTGCAAATAATTGAGTTATTACTATTATTGCCACAAAAATTTTCACAATTGATGTTTCACCTGCTTACCTATGCCGTTGATGACAGTTATTTTCTAATCATTACAAGCAATCAAGAATAACCTCATTAGCAATTTTATAGACTTCTTGGCGAATCCAAAGGCAAGAGGTTGAGTATATTTCTTTGCACTAGAAAACTACTTGATTGACTACTCCTCTACAAACCACATCAGATTTCAACTAGCAACACACATTTGAACCATCATCGTCCTCACACACACTGTGAACATCTAAAAACGATACGTTATTATTATGAACCATTGTTGTCGTGGCGAAGGTGATTTCTTATGATTACACGTTTGTGCTGATACAGCGGGTAATAAAATCGCTGCACCGTGATTCAACAGCAATTTACCCATTTTCCTATTTGTACAAATACTTGCACATGACCCACGTGATCGCAATCAATAAGAACACAATTTTCTCCTAAAGTAATAACGTTTAACCGAATTACATGTGCACTTCTCCAATTTGATTAGCTTACGTTACGAAGCAGAATCACCGTAACTCAACATCACGTCACATTTTATTCACCACTTAGTATTTGATCAAGGCAACGTCTCGTGGTACATTTCATCCAACAATCCAAGTGCTTTGCATGCAACGACGTTGCTTGTGGGCGAGAAATAAATTTACATGTTATTATTCTTACGACTATAACTTGGAATTTTATGCTCACGATAGATTAGCAACGTCTAGGTGCATCGTTGTCCGACCGAGCTGAGGAAAAACAAGAATGACCCGTTTCGCCATCAATGTATGAGTGCAAGGATAATAAATACATTGAGCAAACATTAATAGGGAACGAAGAGTGCTTTTCAATTGGAGTGTTGTAAAGTGTGAAAAGAAAACAAAAGAAGAAATTTATGCACACGCTCTTTCCTATACACTGAAAACGAGGCCTGTTTTTACTTTACGCAGCATTCGCAATTGTCACATTATTTATTGCTGCATTTACATACGTAAAATTACGCCGTATTATTGAGATATAGCAAGAAGGAAAAAAGAGACATATTTTATAGCGTAATTGTCGCCTTCTTTTGGAAAGTAAAACATTCAAAATTGCGTTTTCAACGGCCCTTACTCAATTTATGAACAATAATAAGATGCAAAGTTGTATTTAATACAAAACTAGAATCTTGTTTTCCCAGTGAAAAAAACTTCCTTGTGCATTTTTTCGTGGTTCCATTTGAGACATACCGAAACAAGACAAGCTTTACGTGATCTGGCTTGGCAAGAACGTGACATCGGTGTGTGTAACGTGTTCATGTGATTGTGACCGACGACATCAAAGCAGAAACCCTCATCAACGCTCTTCACTATAATAAATTCACTGAATGTTCACAAGTTTAGTAAATTCCAAAGCAGGTTAAATTTGAATCCTGACATACATATATAGGGGTTGTATTAGAAGACAGTTTTATACAATATAAATATTGTTATTATTTACTGTCTACGTCAACATCAATCTTCGTCAATTGTAGTATTACTAGTTACATTGCATAACAGCAATCGTTTACATTATTAACGTCATAATCACCATTCCATATAACATTATTTGTGTATTTTCAACAAAAAACAAACATTTACTCGTACCCGGTCACGTGACAACGCTCTCATTTTTGGGCGGACTTTTGCTATCCTAGTAGGTAAGTACAATCTGATTGATAAAATCTTTTCTACCTACTATCATATAATGTCGCAATATTTATCAAGCTGAGTTAAAATGAAAAATTATTTGTAAAATAGTACTTAAAATTATAGTATTGCATTTTAAACCCTCATTTCCGCTTCATATTCTGCAAGAATTTATGTAGCAGTTTATATAATTGGAAGTCTCACTTTCTTTAAATAAACCGACCTAAAGAAATATTTATTTTAATTTCTTCATATAGTAATTTAAAAAAAAGATTCTACTACCTTACACGATAAATATCTTTCGAGCTGAGTGTATTTATTGCAAACCTGACGTAATATTTTGTGGTCGATGTAAAAGTTTACCTTAACTCTTCAAAGAGAGGGACAAGTCGCATTTAAATTGTCAAAAGTGTTGGCTGTCGGAGGAAGAACGACTTCCTCTTTACTGAAAAACAAAAACTTTCTACTCCTTGTCTATATAAATATACCTATAACCCTACTTTTCTGTATCCACGTCTACAATCAGGTTTAATTACGACCGTATGATGTATGCTTAGGAGAAGCTTCATTCATTAAACGTGTGCCCATATTATGCTCATATTTCATTTCTAACCGTTCTAATAAGAATGTTAATCTCAGAAAATATAAAGATTACTTCATAAAAAAGCCTTGGCAATTCCAATTCCTCATTTCCTTTTCTTTGTCAATAAATTTTCGTCTGTTCTTGTAAATTGTAAATATTGCGTAAATTTTAATTAATGACAAACTCGCAACTTTTTCTTTTATGCCAGTCATAAGTACTTTATTCAAGAACAAAAAGTTATTCCGTTCTGTAAGCTATTCAATCAAAACAGTATTCCATAACGATGACACTTTTCCTTATTTTTTCGATTAGTTAATTTCTCTAGTTTTTATTGCCACCCTTGTAAATCATGCCAGAAAATGTTGAAGCACGCACCGCAGCAAGCTGCGAGCTAAAAATAAGCAGAGTCGTGCAACGAAAAGCGATGCAATTGCATTATTATTACTATTACAATCACAGAATGACATCTTTTTCAATGCACAAAACCACTTAAAGTTATTATTATTATATTATGATGATTGCAAATATTACATTCAAGGTGAAATGAGTCACAATTTTAGCTAGACCCCATAACCCATGTACGTCGCAAATTATGAAACAAAAAATTCAATCTGTGTTCAGAATTGAAAAGTATGATAAGGTGGTCTACGTTGTTGTGGATTGAATTGCGTAATTCATAAATAATTATAATTTTAGTGTAGCCGAGGTCACATTTTACATGCCTCTTGGTTCCACCTCCTACTTTGCCACAGAACACATAAGAAAGTGGTAACAGAAAATGTTTATTTATTATTCTTAAAAAAGTGCTAACAACCTAACCAAAAGAGACAAAAAACCAGCCCTGAAGATCTGCACAGAAATGTTTAAAAAATGTTCGACAGTCTATTATTTCAATATTGCTACCACCTGTCAATCAACCTGAAGACAGAAAAAAAATGTAGAAACTAAGAAAAAAACGGTTACCACAATTAGGCAATATTCAAACAAAATAAATAAATATTCAATGAATGCATCCATTCAACTGAAAACATTTAACAATATTTTACTAGAACTGTAAAATCTATCTAGTAGAAGAGGTAGATATGATAGAACGAAAGGGAAATCTCCTCCAAACAAAGAGAGAGTTGTGATTTGATTTACTTGAGCTAAAAGTGAGGATGTGCAAAAACTTCATTCGAGCATATTTATCAACATTATCCCACTTTAATTTTATCTATTTTGAATTGCCACGGCAATAACGAAATCAACTCCAAACTTTTTATGTGCATTCTGCGCTGATGAAATTAGCGTGCTTATAAGAAAAATAAATAAACTGCCAGATTGAAGCCAACAGCAACAGGAGACTCTACAAAATAGTAATAATAATTATTATTATGAGTTGTACAAAATTGTAGATGTGAAGTAGTGCAACAGTCAACAATTTTTAAATCAGTTAAAAGTCAGTCAGTCAGGAGTATGTCAACTCGTCGAGGAAAAATTTCCGCTTGTGTTCTCTCTCTTCCCTTTGCTTGCAGAGTAATAATTTCAATTTCAATTTTAAAATTCCATTTTCATTTTCCCGTCTCCCTTTCGTCGACTAACAAACTCACATTGTAACAAACGCTACTACACGACATCCTGTGAATAATCTACAATAAATAATTGGCTTGGGGAAGCTTGAAAGAATGTGTAATAAAGCGTTTATTTACATAAGACTAATTTCCGCTCATTTACCTCCATTAAATTTATATACAGAAACGTTTGTTGAAAAAGGTTTAAAAATAATAAAAATAAAAAGCGCAACTTCTGCCTCATCACATCATCGTTGAGCAGTCACAGCCAATCTAGATCTTCAACTGCGGGTTCACAATTGCACAGTAATTTTTTTATTCTCGCTTGATATTATTTTGATGTGCATATAAAAATCATGGCAAACGTTCGTTCCCTGCATCCGCGCACGCTCTCCATTCATGCGTTCGCCAAATTAGTATGACAGGAGAAAAAATCTCTTTCTCTCTCTCTCGTTTTGATATTCTTCAAACCTCTCATGCCAAGCCGCGCCCGGAGACCAACCAGAATGTAACAAACCCCAGTAAACTTGAGTCGCTTAGTACAACTGTGTAAAAAAAAAAGTAACTAATGGTACATATATTATTGAGTGTACCACCGTGATAACACATTATGATAAAAATATTATAAAAATAGCTGAGCACTCACAGCACAGGGTGCAATTTCAAACCGCACTCAGTTCAGCATGATTTCTGTTAAGTGGTGTTGTTATTAGAGCTGCATGATGATGAGCGTGACTCTGTTCAAAAGTCAACAGGAGAGAAACGAACAGTAGAGAGGAGGACAACTCAAATGGCAGAGGAAAACCCGACTCATTTGAATACGAAAGCGAACGCGTCAACTAAAACGAATCCAGCGGGAGTGAGCAGACCAGAAAGCGATAAATAGAAATAAGTGTGGAATACGTGGACAAATGTGCATGCATTATAATAAGGAAACTCTGTACCACTTTGCTTCAATGATCATTATGTTAATTGTTGATGGCTATGACACCATGTGGAAGACAAAAATTTGTTTTGGAATACTACTGCACAAAAAAAGAGAATGCTTTAGTTATCTGTGCAGAAAATTTTAATTTGCGTTATCTAAACGAGCTCATGGATATTCCTTGATTTGTTCTCATCATCACTTAGGTTCTTACAAATAGTTTGCATCAGTTAAATTCTGTAAAAACTACCAACGCGTGTGTTCTGATCAAGGTATGCAAATTTTTACTCATTAAAACTTTAACTTTCATTGATGATGGCGGATTTGGTGACAACCGTGCACAGGCACATGACGATGTAAAAGGTAAATGTAAAATTAATATTGAGCCGGACATACCTAATATAAAAACAGAAGTTTACTGTTATACCACCACTGCAAAAAGCATAATGTAAGCGCATGTTTAGCACAATCCGGAACGCAATACACGTACTTTTAATAAAAGCATTTGTGTCAAACCTTGCAACTTGCCATTAAATGGGTATGAAACTATGAAGTTAGCACGTTCTGGGATATTGTTAACAATAATCGTGGGGTTGGGGTACGCCGAGCTACAGCACTACTCTAAGATACATTTACCTATGTACTTTTATGAGCGACCGCAACGCGAGGCATAAAATTCTAATAGGATTTTCTCGTTACGGAATAAAATGCACATACCTCACACTCAGACAAAAGAATTTTTCATCAGATCAGATCATCCGACAACGTTAATGTGTATAATGTTTTCAGTAATAAAATAACGATGATAGAAAAAAAGATACACTTAAACACAAAACAGATAACATTATTCTTATTATTATACCCATTTAATTTGTAATTCTCATTAAAGCTTTGAAAGCCCGAAGTGGAGATTTTCTTCGGTTTCAGTGACTCCCTTTTTAGTCTCTTCTTCTCTGCAAAATTAAACATTTCATTAGCAGGGAAACGGAATGTAGAATTACTCGACGTAAGGATTTTATCCCCTATCACAGCACAGCTCTACCACAATAATCCACAATTAAAGCATGAGAATGTGTGAGCAGAAGCTACATGTGAAATGTGACACATTTTCTCTTTCTCTTCTTCAAGAAAATGTTATGCTCTGAGAACTCAGCTCTGTGCACACTTTTTTACGGTAATCATGTCACTTCACAATTCACACAAGTCAATGAATATAATAGCAACATAGTTTTTTTCGCATTTGCAACCAAGGTATGCAGATCAGCCATGTGTTATGTATGCACGTATTTGCTAATGATGAGAAAATTTTCGTACACAGAAAAATGCCAGAGCTGAGGCTTGTGTGTGACTGGTGTGATAGAATCGAGAAGGTTTTCTCTGTTGAAACTTGCCATTCGCAACAATCAAGTTCTTGTGTGTCGTCGACTTCTCGATCATCGTGTAGTAAAAATTGGTCGAGAATCACAAAAGTCTATTTTAAAAATTATTTTCAGTGGAAGTTATGCTGATGACGATGATAATGATGTTGATGACTATTGCACTCTGCCACAATATTATTAGCTCCACATTATTGAGTCTTTACAGATACTCGCAGATCTGTTCTACAGCACGCATGCATGATATTTTAGTGATGTAAATTAGCGATACAAAAGTGTAAACAAGAGCGAGCATGTCATCTCTTCCCTTAAAACTTTTCGTTTCATGATTATTATGAAAAATGTAACTTGGAGTCCACTCTCAATTCGAACTCAATTTCGTGCATGTGTTTCGCTCTTTAGTTGATTTTTAATGAAGGCGACACACGACAAACGGAACGGATAGAAGGAAATGATAATTTTGAAATTACACGGTGTTTACATCTCATGTTCTACCCATCCAAATTTGCGAAATGCTAACGGTTTGCAGAATGCAAGCACTGCGCTGTTTTTAGTGGTGACAAATGAACACAAAAGAGATGTAATTTCACAACATAAAACACGTATGATGAAAATTGAAGCAATCTCGTATCCGCTTTGCTCAACTCTACTCAACTCGACTCAGACAATCAAATACGTTATTATGTTGATTGAGCAAATTTCCTTTCTTCCTTAACCATCTTGATCAGTTTAAATGTCGAGACGAATAAATTTAGAAGAAAAAAGCATGTGTGAGCAGGCCAACGGAGCAGAACTCTGAACATTGAATTTGAATTGACATGCAGCTGAACTCCTACAACGAAAAGATACTTGTCAGTATGAAACAGTAGCAAAGCATTTTATTATTACGGATTTCAATTCATTTAATTTATTCTTCTCCGTAGGCAATTAAAATTTATCGGTTTGCTTAAACACATATATTATGCGTGCACTCTGCTTCCCAAAAATAAAAAATGCACTTCTTTTATTATCCATTTCCATTCAGCAGTATGATCTGATGTTTTTAGTAAAAGCTACAAATATGTACAAATGAAAGGGGTTAAATCGACGCATAAAACTGTTTCAGTTTCATTATATAGGTTGTGCATTTAAGTTTATGGCTACACCTACAACGTCGTCGTGTGACTCAAGAAGACACGGATTGAAGAAGAGGAGAGAAAATCTCTACTCATTTTCTATCTTCTTTCTGCATCTTCTATACGCGAATTCTGCACAGTTGAATATATTTTTACAGTTGGGACGACGACCAAGAAAAGAAGCTAATTACGTGGGTTTCTAGAAAAACGTGAATTTCTCAAGTGTTATCGTCGTTTTCTGTCTTCACGCAACATAAACAAAGTTGTAATGCTTTTCCTTAATTTTGTGTCCGCCCCTACTTGTGTAGGTCTAGCCTTAAATATACCATTATTTTGTCATATGAGTACAAGTACGTAGTATATCGAATTGACTTAAATAATACGTGTACACGACAGCTTTAGCGACACAAGAAAGCGGATCGTAAAGAAATCTAAGAAAACGACTATCTCTGGGTTTGCCATCTTGATAATTAGAACACATTCTACAAATGTGTCGTTCCCTTTGTTCATTCCCACTCTTTTTATTATTATTACCGGTGTTCATTACATTATTAATACTTTGTAGTAGTAAGTATTTAAGTGTTGTTCCGACAAGTAAACCATCAAAAATGCTCTACTACTTCAAACATTATTCCCAAGAATTGTTTTTCTTTTTTTTCTTCTTCAACATGACTTCTTTTGCCTTCGTTTGCAGAGTTGCAATGAAATACTCCTTTGCTCTCAACTCAAACACAGACTCAACTCTCAAGAACCGGCAACACGGTTTACTGCCTTTATTGCATTTGCTACTTGGGGTTTCGTTTGAAAACATTGTATAGCGTAAAGTAAGTGCCTACGCAATGTCAAAGTAATTTACGTTAGAATAGCTTGCAAAAATGAAAAGAAATCGAACACTATTCGCACTGCGAATATCCCATAATCGACATCATAACAACGAAAAAAATATAAAGCATAATAGAATAATAATATGAAAACAAGGGCAGTCTAGTGCAGTGGGAACATAACAGTAAATCTTTGTTTGGATAATAGGCTCAAGTCAAGCCTCGTCGTCATCACACAGATTACATCCCACTAAACACTACTTTTACTCCAATGACACTTTTGTCCCTGTTCTCTCTCTACTTTACTCGCTCTACTCACTTCTTACTGTTTGTTCGCAATGACGAAGAAATGACGTTCGTCAGAGTGGTGGTGGTGTGGTGATCATCACGATGATGATGATTATGATGGTAATAGGAATAATGTGAATGTGATGTTGGCAATGAAAATGTTTACTTTGGACAACCCTTTATTTTCCTCTCTTTTGCCGGTTATTGGGCTCCCATCACATCACATCACTCTTCACTCAGGGGTTAAACGGTTGAAAAATCTTTCAATTGTACTCATACTCATGAACAGTCTCTACTTTGTTTTCTGATTTTTACTTTACAGAAATGATTTTTGTGTGTTTCTTTTTCTGTTATTTTACATGATGATGATCGATGATGGATATCATTATCCTAACCCAAGCGTCACCCCGACCTCCACGTTGTTTGGTGAGGTGTTACAGGAACAAGATTGGAAAATGAATTCTTTTCTTTCTTCAATTGTCATTTCTCATTCAACACGAGTGTACTAAAGACATCATCATTATTTAGAGTGCAGAAAAATTAGTCAGTCGTCGTGCAGTTGCCTTTCATTTCGTAATATTTTGTTTTGCATGTTCCTTTTGGTTACCTGCTTCATTTTCAAAAGGTTTTTAAAGTAAAGCTTAAAATGCCAAAGCCGTGTACGAATTGTTTAGCGAATATTAAACATTCTTTTCATTTGCGTGCAAGTAAAAGAGTAAAGAAACCAGAATATGTAATTCAATTTAAGAAAATAAGTCACGTCTCGTCATCCCCTAAATTATTCAACTGCTGTTTAGATTAGTAGTCAGAAAAGGGCCACTGTAAAGTCAAACGCTACTACGACGCTAATGATTTCGACGTCTGGCTTCTCTACACTCTCAGTTAATCATTCATCCCGAGCATCCATCATTTCATCAAACTATAAAAACACATTTTTGCATGTTATTTACTGGGATGTGACATGATGCCCAATGCGATGATGGCGACAAAACGGTAATGGTTAAACCACTGTCTCACCTTAGCTAGATTTGAGAAAGCGTTTTTAAGACGAACGAAGTCGGCGCAAGAGATACCAATGAACTCTCAAAGACAAGAATACATGAGAATATGGATAGCTATTGAGATAATTGTTTTTTACTCCTCTGATAGTTTTTATTCATGAGTTATGATTATTTTTATCAGCGTCACACATAAATGAGCAGAGCGAACAGCGAACCTAAAGGAAGACGTCTAAAAGGAACGATGTCGACCGAGTCGTGCATTTCAAGTCGTGGAGTGGTACAATGACGCTTTTTCCTTCCTACCGTTTGACATGACACTGTGAAGTCAACCGTCGTTTAATCGAATTCAAAGTGGAAAAAATGCATAAAAGAATTTTATTACCTTTATTCGAGCCTCCTCCTTCTCTGTTCAGTGGAGCTTTACGGCGTTAAAAATTCGAAATTGGCTTTTTAAAAATACAGTGTCTCTCCGTTTTAGAAGCACTAATAACAGAGTTTTACTACTTTTTTGATGTAGTTCCTCGGCAAAGGCTCATCATCATCAACGTCACCGTTTGCAACGAGCGAGGAGTTGTTATATGACGCAATAAATTACAAAGGAAAGGGAAATAGAAGCAAAACATTACTTTTACGTGTCAACTGTGTGCGTTAGGTTATGATTTCACTCCTCTGCAATTTTTTTGCAACAAAATTGCTGCACTTCGCAATGTATTTAAATGGTTTAGAGGTCGATGATGGAGCAATCCTCGAGAATGGCATTACAAATTCAGAATACGATTATCTACATGACATCCTGCGAGATGAAATTCTTTTTCACACATTGATGCTAATTGAAAAAATAATAATTTATACACTCGACTTTTGAATTAAAATGCAATCTGAGAGCTACATAGATAATGATTTCAGTTACCCAATTCATTTCATAAGCAAAATTTCTACTGTGGAAATGACCAATTTTGTTGACTACATTTTTTCAATTATGAAAATCTTTGTGGTAGATATAAATATGCACACCTGTCAATAATTGTGCTCGTAGATGCCTATCATAAAAATTCAACTTTCTTTCACGGTCCGATACTTCCATCCCACCTGGTTCGTAGCAAATTGTTTGTTTCTTATTATTCATATCCTGCCATTCCTTATTACCGGGAGAAATTTTAATTGATTTCGTGAATACAATTTTCTACGAAATTTGTATCGCCTCCCAATCCGAACAACGGTAAATAAGATACACGACCAAAATAAATGAACATCTAATAAAATAACGACCAAATGAGGGAAAGCAATAAAATCCGAATTCGTTCCGGTTATAATTTTATTATATTATCTATTTTTGGTAAGCACTGCAATAATTTAACTACAACAACAAAAGCATCATGGATGACTGCATTTCTAAAGTTTAGACTATAGCTTTCCATTTTGGCCACCCGTTCCCTTTGTCCGTTAGTTCATTAAATTGACACAAATAACGTACAACTTTTAAGTACGGCCTAACCAATTGGCTACCATGTTAAATAAAAGGAAATTGTATTTTTCAAACTCATTATCTCTATAAATAAAATTTAGCACAAAGCATTCACAATCATGAAGAGAAGAAGACTACAATGCAAATTAGATAGAAGTAGACGAATCGACGTCTCCTGTGTTCATGTTCTCTGCTCATTGTTTGCTTTTGAACAGAGCAAAAATAAGGGTTTGCAGCTGTAGTGGTGCAGTACTCGGTTCTTCCTTCGGTCGCGACCTCCTTCCTCCTCCCATTGTTTATTTTCACTCTGGTCGCCATCGTCATCGTCATCCTCCCAGTTTGAGTCTTCTCCATATTTGACTAATGTGCACTGGTTTCACTCCTAAAATGCACTTTATTAAATACCGGATCCAAGACTCAACTATTTTTTGCTATATATGAAATAAAAAAAGTTTCTACATAAATAAATATATTACACACGACGGGTTGTGTTGCATCTCTGGTGGCGAAATAAAATAATAATAATAATAATAATACCTCTT
Organism: Cyphoderus albinus; assembly: GCA_021029165.1. NCBI lineage: Eukaryota > Metazoa > Arthropoda > Collembola > Entomobryomorpha > Paronellidae > Cyphoderus > Cyphoderus albinus. Next base: position 47,485 of record VYYJ01000307.1, on the reverse strand, counting down.
TGCTACATTACTTAAGTTAATGTTACAAAAAAGGAATCTTCCAATTTTCATGTCGCGTTCAAGTCATAATGTGTTCGTCTTGAAATTCTCTTCTTTTTGTTATTACTTCTGCCATGCATAACATAATTACCCCTATCTTTCACGGTATTTATTCTCATAATAACATAATTAATTGTTTATCTGTGGCTAGAAGATAGAGGAGCTCGGCAAAAAACAGCATCATGAGACTGTGATCATATTAAAATGGTTTCTCTCGTCTCCCCATAACGCTAATAAAACGAATGACAAGAATTTATTGAACATGCAGAAAGCGTCTTGTGAAAGAATTTCCTTTCTCGAAACGCAGTCAGAGGAAGAGGAAGACGCAGACGATTCTCTCACTTAACAAGAAATATCTTTCGCATCTCCTCTCCACTCTGCTCCGTCTATCCGTTTCAATTCATTATTTATAAGAAAAACTGCATTGAAATTGCTCACTGTGCCGTCCTGTACCCGTCTCCGAGTCTCTTTGTTCTCGTGCTATTATAGCAGAATAAAATGCCGGAGATGCTTCAAAACATTTCTATTTATTTTATGTACGTGCAGAATAATAATAAATGAATGAGTAACGCTCTTTTAGACTTTGTTTCTCTCCTCTTTTTTGGTAGCCCAAGTCAAGTCAACTGAAGCAAGCAAGAGGAGACAAGAGAACAAAAAATATCAACTCTCTCAGTTCAGACTCTTGTCTTTTTTTCTCTCTGTCTTCTTCTTCCTCTTCTTCTTTTGTCTAAAAATAAAACATATCGTAAGATGGGACAACAAGAAGAGCGACACAAAAGGCTAGTGTGTGTGCGTAATAAGCAATGGTAATAGTACTTAATAATAATAAGCATTTTCCCCAATCTCCTCAGACAGTGCATATTTATTGGCTGCTCTGTTCTGTTTCAAACTGTTGGAAGTAGAAGAAGACAAGGAAATCTTTTGATTGTCTTTTCCTAGCGAAAAAATCTTACGCGAACATATTTCATCTCCTTCACTATCCTATTATTTTTTGCACTGTGCCATTACCTATTCCTTCTGCTCCTTCCACCAGCCAGGAGAAGTGCAATACACTAGTGAAATAGTAATAACTTTAATGATGATGAGACGCTTTTACACGATGTGAGTGAGTGAGAAGCAGTAAGCTCTCACAGCCCACAAAATAACATAAGAAAACAGAGAAAGAGCAATAAGAGAGCATCAATAACAATAAAAAAGGTGAGTCCCTTCTTCAAAGTACAAAAAAAAATATTTAAAACACACAGTAAAAGTATCGGAAAAGTCATTTTGCTTCATCTCTTCCTTGATCTCATCCTGAACGTGGCAAAGACCCTTTAAATAGATGTAATGTATTAGTTAGGTTCATTTGGCTAAATTTCATTACTCCATTTATTATTATTGGGTCTTAAAAACAATTTATTCTGTTTCGGCTGTAACCGTTTTTTTATTGTGTCTTGTATTATTAATGGGTGAAGAAGGAGTTACGTCTTAGTTTGTTGGCACTATTACGATTTTCCCTAACGGATTCCGGATCACCCTCATCGACAATAACTAATGTACATAATGTGTATCTGTTTGGTCTTCCTTAGCTATTTCATTAGACAGAGTCGTTTCAGACTGTTCGGTTCACCAACGCTGTCCCAACAGTCTTTTACCGTGCCTAGGGCCATTTCTTCCTATCATTCAGCTAATTCTACCAAAGAAACGTGCCGACGGTTATTGATGCGAGAACAGTATAATTCTTTCTTGTTGCGAATAATCTATGATTTCTAAATCCCCTTTGTTTATTGTTTCATGTCGGTGTAATCATTGGGTTAACATATGAATTTTGACTACTTAATCCTCCCAGTCAAATTTACCCATTTAAATTGTAGAATGCACCTGCTAATTTTACGTGCTAAATTGAATACGCTCACAGGTACAGCGTACGGCACTGTGAGTGTGTCAATAATGAAAAGAGTACAAAACAGAATCAAATAAAATCAAAGGCAGTCAGAGGGAAGACAAAACAGATTTATGACTCAATAATAAGAATAACAATAAGAATAGAGGCTTAGCGATGCATGTAAAGTGATTGCGCTGATAAGTATGACAGAGTGACAGACCAGTGCTTCTTTCTGCTGCTGTCGTTTTGTTTCTATTCCTCTTTCATTTTATTTTATCAGTTTGATTTGCGAAAGAAAAAGAAAAAAGAAAGACGCGTAAAAGAAGTGCAATGCCCTGCGATCCTCCGCCTTTTTGCTTTTATGCGACTGATATATTTAGGGGGATAAATAAATAAATAAATAACTATATATAAAGTTTATGTGCACTAAAATCTAGTGGAAGTATGCACAACAAGAACTGTATAATAATAGTGAGAAAAAAAGCTCATTCCATTATTGTAGGTCATTGCAGCGACAACAAAAGCGCATGCGAAGCAGAAAGTATTCATTCATACATAATGTATAATAATAATAATACCTAATCACAATAATAATAATAATAATAATAATAATACTGCATGACACGAATGGCCTAAGGTGATGTGAAGGTTGATAAAATGTTGAAGAGAGAGAGGTTAATAAAAAGGCAGAATGCTGACAATTTTTACCTGTCTTTTTCTTGCCTCATGTGAATTTTTCTTCTCAAATAGTAAGAATATGTTTGTAATTTTTAATTTTAAGTAAAGTAGTAGCATATAGAATACAAAATTCAGATCACGATCCGCATTGTCGCTGTAAAGTAAGGAAACGTGAGTTTTACTGCGGTGGTGATGCCATTTGAAAGATTTATGTCATCGCATCAAAATATAATAATGATACAATGAACATTTTCCTTTAAAAACAGTGAACTTTTCGTTCCTTCTTGTATAACGAAACGTTTCATTTAAAATGATTTTCTTTAGAAAGTTAATTTTATACTTAATAAAGCAAATGTTCAAGGCATTTTTTTATTACCTTCTGCTTTCCTCAGTCTTCTCGTTTGAAAATTGCAAGTGAACAAATCTATTTTCCATGTATGTATATGAAAGTTTACTTTCTGTTACTTTAATTAAACCTTTATAACACCAACGATTATGGACGACACGATGTTTTTCATCTTAGACCGAGTCTACCACTAATCTATTTACTCAAATGGTTTAGTTTAACTCGAGTTATGTTCACTACTAAAACTTATTTCAATTTCTTACTTAATCCCGCTTCTCTCATCAAATAGAAAGTCAGAGTCATTTTTATTCACACAATAGTGTGTAATTATAGTTTTAATTTTTTGTTTGTAAGTGTGCGTGCGTGCTCAACTTCTCTCCTTCGTACGGTCATTTTTGAATTATCTGCAATTTATGGCAAGTCAGTGCATAAATTCGGTTACGATGCAAGTAATCGGCTCGACCACGACAAAATTTATATTCTGGAATGCTAACATGCAGTAAAGCTCCAGTTCTTTAAACAAGTGATATACATAAAACTTACGGAGAACTCAAATATAATCATCACCAAATATGAAGCTCATGGGTTCTAATTGAATTTCAAAAAGGTAGCATTGCATCTATATTATAGATTCTATTCCCTCTGCATTTGTTAACCTACTATTGCATGGTTTCGCTTTCTTAATTCGTGTCTTTTCTTGTCACCTACGAGAAACTTACTGATTCACGACGGGATGGTGAAGCAGAAGAAATCAAGTGACAAATCATTAATACAGCGAAGACTAGGCCACATTTTGCAAAGCGGAAGCAAAAAGAAAGACAGGACGGGAGTTGTAAATTATTGGTGCCTTTAGAACAAAGAATGAAAAAGTTTAGAATAAAAAGCATTGTTCTTCACTCTTTTCAACTTTCCTGTACTATCCACTTGTAGTAATGAAACTATTAAAGTGTAATAATACAATAATATTTTTAATAAGGGCCTTTCATACCTAAATACAACACAATTTGAAATAAAATGCGTGAACATTCTCTTCTGTCCGCAAAAATATAACTTGTAAGTGCGTCGTAATATATGGCACGTTAATGAACTACGCAAACAAGGACTTTCAGAATGCTCAGTAGAAAGTGAATTAAAGTTTCTTTTTTCAGTTTAGTTCTTTGATTAGCTCAGAGCAAGGCAACGTTGTATTTATTTGCAGGGATGAATGTGTGTCGGTTTATCATGATCAACTTCGTTACGTATCATAATATCATATCATACATATGTACCATGATCAAATCGCCTAACTCAAACCAGAGGAATTTCATGTGAAGTTAGAAAAAAAGTATTTTACTTCCGATATGTCAAGACACGCCTTTCACAATGATGAATCAGGGATTCTTTATTTGTGCACACATGTGTACATAAAACATGAAAGAAACAAAAAAATCTTCTGATTGCGTGTGCGTAGTGAAATTTTGCAACAGAGGTATTACACACCGGCTAAGATTCAGAGTGAGCTATCTGTGGAGTAAAATTTTAGAACAAACGAAAAAGACATATTCATATTATATTAAATATTTGTAGTAAAACAAAACTCAAGAAAGGAAATTTACAGACTAAATACACAGTAAATGGTTATGCAAAACACACTATACTCACATATTTAGTTAACAATTACAATAAAATTGTAACGTGTATAATCATACTCATAATAATGTACGAAGCGTTGATCACATTGGATCTTCATGGGTGTTATCTGTATCAGTGTACCAAACAAAACGGGTTTTTACTCGACTCTTTTATTTCTCCCTTTCTATTTTTCTCAGCTCTACTCGTCTTGTCGTTTGTTTTCCTATTCTTTAGTTTTATTCACGAAGTTAACAAACTATAAATCTTGCTTCTCTTGACGGATTCAGTAGTTTTTACTGGCAAATTGCGTTGTACGCAGAACTGCTGCATTATCCGTCTGCGTACGCATCATTCTTTTTTTCGTTGGCGGCGAAGGCGTTTGGTGGTTACGTTACGATATTCGCTTCTGAAAAACCTATTTTGTCATTGCATTGCTCTCTGGCTGTCGTTTTCATTCACATTAGTTCGATTCCGCTCATCGTTTTGAATGAAAATGGTGACAATAACGATGTTTCGACGTCTGCTCTTGTGAAATCTCTGAAAGTGCCTGCTTTTCCGACCGATATGATCAGCCAGAAAATGTGGAGTAGTAAACATAAGATGGAAGAGGAAGGTTATTATTTGAGTGAGTCGCTATTTATAGTTATTTACTTGTGATACGATCAATTGTCTATTGTTACTGCTCCACTAAATACATCGTGAGAGGAAATGGAATTGGCACATGCGTAACTTACGTTTATTTCCTTCTCATCAACAGATATTGCTAATAATGATGAGTAACGAATCAATAACGAATGTAAAAGCTTACATAAAGTCATTTAATGAAATCAAATGAACATTTTTAATCAGCCCCTCTCAAAAATAACAATTTGGAGGATAGTTTTGTAAATGACTTTTGAGACCGGTATAAGTATGAATAAATTAATTGGTGATTATATTACGTTATGTATTACAGTTTTGGGAATTAAATAAGGTCAGTGACTATGACTATTGAACACTAACTCAAGAGTGTAATTTGACATAAAAAGTAACACACCTTTTATCCAAACTTTATAAAACAGTAAATACGAGTACTATTAGAATGCATTTAGTATAATATAATCATAGTACTCCAGACCTAAAGATGTTTGAGTGTAATAGACTCTGATGTGAGCATCCAATACGAACTGCGTGCATTTCTTGCGTAAATAGTGAAGAGGAAGACACTTCATCTCAACATCAGTATTAACAAAAATAAATAATTAAATGTTCAGCTGCATCGTTAGGTAAGTGTTTACTATCCACTCCAATCTGCAATTCTTCTGTCCCACATTTTGAAGCATGTCTACGTATACCTATCCTTTACACAACTTGTGTCAGTTTGAGACTTGTCAAAATACCTACCCATTCAAGTTTCCAAGTACGCCTACAATAATTTACCAATTTAGCAATCACCCCAAATCTCATGATTTCGACTTGGATGAATGATTTAATAAGTGGAGATTGGAATCTCTGTAAAGTGATTTGAGTAACTGACTGAGGAGCTGAGACGACAACGAAAAGATGATAAGAGAGGAAAATGAAGGAGATCGGGAAAGCTTCTGCTCTGCTTCGGCTGCTGCTGCCACTCAGCTCAGCATCAGCAGACTCACGAAACTCTTTGATTAGAGAGAACTCATCACCATTTTGGATGAACCGTTTCGCGAAATGCTTTACAGTTTGAAATGAGCACTATCCATTTAATCGAATCACTTACTAAACGCATTAAAAAGTAGAATACATGTAATTTATAACTTAGCAGCTAGCAAAAAGCCATGTCGTGTTTCCCGACACTGATTTAGTTCACTGAAGCGAATGAAACAAAAGCAGATCCAATCTAAGTCTTCCCTCTCTTATTTATTTTTGACAGATCTCGAGAAAAAAACTTTGAATTCGCTCCGTTCTCATGCCAACTTTTTCCTAGTTTCAGAAAATATTAGATATGTTTTCATTTAAAAATCCATTTTATGAACATATCATTAAGCACCATCATGCGCATATCGACAGAATTGTCAGCAAGAGAAGAAGGAGAGCATCAAAAAATAATTTATGCGTCACTTAAAAAGTGTCATAGTATCACATTCATCCTTTTACAATAAGTTCTCAGAACTAAATTCTCTTTCTAGAAGACAATTGGATGAATAATAAATACATCTTTTACCTCTCTTTACTCTTGCGGACGCATCACCAGAGCATAGATCTATAAGGACATCTTTATTGCAAATTTAAATCCATTATTATCTCCTTTTTACTTTGTTAACAAAAAAGTGGATTTTTTCTTAATATGCTTCACTATATCATCATGAAAATGAAAGAGTACGCTCTATTTCCTAGAAAAATGCTGAAAATGACGCTCAGTCAGCATCAAGGCATCCCTGTGTAAAATAATATTAGACAAAGTAGTCTTCAAATAGTAGTAATTTCAAACAAGCTCTTCTGGTGGATCCAACTTCTTTAACCTCTTCTTCCCAAAAAATGTTAAACACTGAGCATCGATTTTCCACATGACTGACTCAATTCTGAGTTTATCCCTTTAAAAAGTGTTTTCTCATCACTTCGCTCTTCACATTAAAACTACCATTTTATCCATAATGGCAAGTGAGACTTTGTATAAAATATCTTACTATAAAACACTTTTTTATCTCCTTCACTCAATTCACCGTGGTATCGTCCTTTCTTCAAAAAGGAGTCACACTCAAAACCCTTTGAATCTATTTTTAAAAATGTTTAAGCCCCCGTCTTCCTCTTTTTGCATACACAACATTATTATTGTAGTAATCCTCACCTCAACATGCTTCACCACAAGCCATGCTGAGTGAGTACGATGAGAAAAAAGAAATAATTCAAAAATACGTTCGGTGAATGTCCTCCTCCAAGCGGACTGAGTATCATGATCATCGTCATCGTCATCATCATGATCACCATTCCACCGTTTAATATTTCTTCATCTTTCGCATTCATTGCATTCATGTAATCCGCCTTATCCTCCTACATTCCCGTCTTCACTTGATCATTTCATCCTTCGACATCATTTGCTTACTAACACTGTGGTAAAAAATATCCCCCATCACATTACCCTTTCGATAAAGTGAAACAGGGAAAATGTGCTGTCAAGATAGTTCAGAGGCAGCATCAAATGCAAAAAGCGTATCCCACTAACTAATAACAATGACTACTTTGATGATAGTAATAATGAAAGAGGGACTTTATGTTCTGCAAAAAATGGCAAGATGAGAATGATGAGAAAATTTTATACGCATTTAGTGTTTAAGTACGCTTTTACCTTTTGCAAGAAGACACTCACTGACTTCAGCGTAGTTATCTTTTTACCAGTTGCAATGATAATGAGAACTGTGAATTCTCTAAATATTTTTATATAGAGTCACAGAAGATTTCGCACTGTCGCATTATAAACATGAACACACTCCATCCGCAACACAGCCAAATATCTAAAACGGAGGATGAAATAAGATGAAATGAAATCTCATGTCTCATCTTGTGTTGTCATCATTTACCTTTTTCGTAGAAAATACCTAACGATAACTCTACAACACTATAGTAGTACAGCCAGCGTGTGTTTCTGTGACAATATTTTGCACTTGCTCGAAAGCGAGTATTCATTTGTGACTTGCGAATAATAGTACTAAAAACTACTTTTTACCATTTACGAACACACTTTAACTTGCTACCTTGTATATGTCGTGGTGGTATTAAGGAAAGCCTTTTCTTCTTGATGACAATCAAAATGTGAGCACGACTAATTCGACTACCGCTCCTTCAACACCAAACAACATCTCATCATTAAACCATCACCATCGTCACCATCCGTGAATGAGTGAATACATTTCTATATTTTTTTCATTGTAAAGCGGACACCGTTTCTTCCTGTGCCACTGAAGTGAGTTTTCATGATGACAAGAACAACAGTGCAGCAGGGACACATTCTAATACATCATTTTGTCATTTTGGCTAATTTAATGCATACCTTACCTCAGCCGTTGTCATTTTGACGACTCATCACATCGCATCACAAACACAACCACAGATGGGAAACAATCGGCACAATTTACAGAATGATGTCATAGTATCTACTTGATGTTTCTGTGGTATGTCATAGTCACGGTGAAGGTGCTTCTGCCAGTGCCGACTCTAAAATCCTCATAAAATACAGATAGGGAAAATAAAAGAAAACATGATTTTTATTAGGTTTTTATTTACAGTTTTATTTCATTACAAGATGCTCAAACCACCCGAATCTAAAGTTGCATCAAGAAAATGAAAATTTTTCAAGATGTTGGCTTATATTTTGTTTTCGCTTCCTTCCTGACATACATTTAGTAGATATTAGCAGCACTAGTGAGATCATGATCACGCCAAAAATTCTCAAATTTCAGTTGGAGTAAAACGATATAGACACAACTGCATCATAATTTTTATGTAATTCACGCACACATCAAATGTACCTAAACTACTGACTGAAATTGGCACATTTTGCAGCTCCACTTCCAACGCCGTGCCGTAAAAATTATTTCTCGTGGGTGATGGAACGATCGAAGAGATCTCCACGATGATTAATTTTTGCTAGTTTCATATCGTCCAACAGAAATACGTCGGTCCTTGAGTGTGGCTTTGATTCCTGTTGTGTGGTGGGCGACGCCAACTTTTCTGCACGTCTTGATTTCCCCTTCTTTTATTTCTGCAAAAATATCATCATCATCATCTGAGTTGGCAACAGTCGAAATAGTAATTTTTATAAAAGAAAAAAAAATATTGAGTCCATTAAAATTCATATTTGGGTGTATGCATCGTGGACAAGATCGACCAGGGAAAAGAAGCAGCACAAAATTCGGCCATAAGTCAACCGATGAAAGAAAATCTGCAAGTAATGCGAACGCCTGGTGTCTACTTGAAAAGAAAATATTTCTTCACTTAAAACAGTGTGTGTTAAAATAATTTTTTTATGCAGCATACTTTGGATTAATGTGGTTACTCACATTATTATAACTAATTGTGTCTTAAAAGATTTTTAAGAAAAAAGAGTTGTCATGAGGAAAACGGAATTTTGATGGCGTTATTTATGCGCCAAGTGTATTGTCGGGTTCACGACAAAAGCGATGTGCTCACCGAGGTAGCACCGTGCACACATTGTTGCAAATTAAGAGAACATAACAATGGTCACGACGACGATAGAATATAGGATGATAGCGAAATGCATGTTTTTTTGGAAAAGGTGATAATTTAGAAGATGAAAAATGAACTTTAAAATACAATGTTGAGACAATCCCATAACAATTCGCATTAAACTGAAATTGGACTTCTCTCACTTATCATCATTGCTCATTAGTTTCGTTTTTCCGTTATCAACGTACCTTTTGACCATTTAAGAAAGTAATGCACCCCGCGAAAAAGTCTGAGACTACCATAATTGCATTATGGTCAATGTGTTGCTCTCTCTTTCTTTCAGGCTTGCTCAAGAAAGTGTAAAACGGACAGCGTGCCATTTCCCAAAAAATAATAGCTGACATTGTTTTCTAATGAGCTTCCTCCTGCGCAACGGGACGATCAGTGAAGTTTGCGAGTTGTTGTGATGTGAAACTGTAAAATTGCCACAGGAGAATTCGCGTCGCGAAGAATAGGAAGGGGACGACTTTTACAAAGACTATCATTATTGAATTTTTTATCGGTCGGCAAACTAAATAGAAAAGTAAGATTATTTTTAGTAAGTCAGTCAAGCACATTTGATGGCCACAACGAGAGGCAGTGATAATAACAATAATAATAGTTATTAAGACATGACTGCTATTCTTGCCCAAGTATCCATCCACAGAGCACCACATCTTCTCGCATCCTCTACTTCTTAGAAGATACTCATTGAAGAAAATGATTGGTATTTTAAATGTGTTGTGGACATAAATAAAGTACGTGACTCGTTGGCTTGCTCCGCTGAATAACTCCCTACCAGCAAGATAATATTCTGCATGCTCATAATAACCAAGTATATTTTTAAAAGCGTTTCTCATTCAGCGCTGAAAGCCACGTTCTACGCACATAAATAAACTTTTTTTTTAAATCACCGTACCAGGAGCTGCGGCAACGGCCCCCGGTATAATTATAATGTGTAGTGCACTGAGCACACAGTGCATATTAATGCGTAATAGAATATCATTTTGAGAAACTTTCTGCGTACAATTTATGACAAGATTGCCTCGCGTCTCTTTACTCTTCTAGAATTGAAACTCACCAACAATTTTTTCCTTGCTCTGATGATGATCTATCTCTCGCTCGCCTTCTTTTGCTTAGCTTCAGAGATTAATAATAATAAATTTAAGAAGCAGAGAAAGAGGAATAAATTACAACACAACGGAACGTTGATAATTCGTTAAAAGCGGTATGAGACGACCACCGTCGAGAGGAAAGTCAACGGATTGGAAATGTGATACCTTCCTCACTGACTTATTTATTATTATAACAACAACACATTTTTTGCAACCATGCACCCATACTTCCTTCAAATTAAAAAATGCCTATTTTGATATTTGCTTCGATCAAAGTGTCAGTAAGCGTCATCTGAAAATCTTGAGCCGCTTCTTTGTAATTATTTGTGCCCGGCTGTTATTTTCTTTTCGTTATTATTTATTACACTTGCTAGTGCTGACAGGGATGCTGACAAATTTATATTATTTTTATATAGTTTCAAAGCATTGGCGAGTAGATGTCTTACTTCCAAAGAAAAATCGAGCCATTATTTTATCATCACAACAATTTGCTTTCTATTAATAATAAAACTGTTCAAACAAAAGCTTCAATTATCCATTATAAAATAGATTCGGCGTCTATGTAGCTAGAAAGAAAATATCAACGAAATTATTTGCTGGGATTTATTCTTGTCGTCTTCTTTGACATGTACCTGGTGCAAGTGTTTTGCTTCGGTCTCCCTCACGCCAATCTCACAATCATCACTGTCATTCTTTGTTGCTTTGTTCTGCTGAGATACGAAACAAAAAGAAAGAGGAAAGGAACCAACGGAATATTTGCGAACTATACGGGTGTGTTTATTAAACTGAGGAGGAATGATGGCTTATGGAGTAACTGCTTGAAAATGTATTCAAGATAAGAAAGCATCATCATGGTAACTTGCCAGCGAGTAATAGGTAAGAATTTAATGGGAAAACGAAGGGGTAAATAACATTTTACAGCAGCAATAGGCAACAAAGTTGTGCACAGGTTAAAATGAATTCATTACACAGATGGTAACCAAACGAAGATAGAGAGCCAACGTGAAGCATGCGTTTATGAAAAATATTTATTTGTATGGCGTTTTCTCTTTCTTTGGGTTTGAAATAATGAATAAAAGTAAACAGGGAGGGATGTGTGAAAGCATGTGGGAAGCACATTGACATTTTAAAACACTAAAATGTGTAACTCTCTCTCTCTTGTGCCTCTATGTCACACCGCTCAAAAAAACTAATTCACTCTCTTATTTAGCAAGTCGGTGCGACCAAAACCAGCAACTTAAAATATATGTGATCTCATTTGTTATCCTGGTAACTCGCATTAAACACGCGTGCAACAAAGTTCATTTATGAATTAACGCAAACGACACTGTGGATAAATTAACCAGCAAGTGAGCAAGTGAATGAAAGGATTTTTCTTTACTTTAATTTTTTTCCTTTTCGCAAGTACAGTGGAAGAAGCCATGATTTATAAACATTTTTCATCATGTGATCACTTCCAATTCTTCCTTCCGTTAATTTAAAAAGCAAATAGAAAAAATTTCTAACGAGAAGCATCGAACGGAATTTGCTTATTCAGAAGACAATTTTTCACACAGAGATGAGCATTAAACTGATAACAATTTCGATTCTTCACGTTAATGAATGCAGTGTTCGAGATGTTTGCGAATGATGATTGCTCACCTCATTAAAGATCATATGTCAAGAATTATGTCGCTGTGGTTTCCTGTAAAAGCTGATCGAAAATAAACTTCATTTTCGCTGCTCTCAGTTGTAGCAACTGAATACCGTTAGATCTTTCGCATTCATGTAATTGATTTCGACCGTTATAAATTGTTATCTTCAATTAATAATATTAATATTAATATCTCCGGAGAGAAGTTTGTCACTAATTCAATTGTTCAGTGTTCAGTAACCTAATTATTTTTGTGGTTATTTACTATAATTGATAAAATCTCGATCACGTCTGTAAGATGCCTGCATGTTAAAAGTTCAAGGCAAAAACGACAGCTCCAAGATATACTGCGACGCTTTACAAAATAATGAATTTCTTAGTTCGTTTCGACGATAAGTTTCTTTCCACTTTAAATATATTGTGCAATCTTTGCAAACAACCGTATCAAAATTGGTGCATAGGTTTTCGAGACAAAGATTGTTTCTAGACGGACGGACGGAACGTCAAACGAAGCAATCAAATAATCTACTAAGCTCGCAACGTATAATAAGACCCAGACAGAGTCTAAATATTTAATGGTGCAACAACTGCTGTTCCCAAATCTCCTCTTTTAAGTACAAGTAAAATGAATTGCAGAAATGAAATATTCAGTGTTTTTTGCACAAGTAATAGGTAACAGGAACGTACGAGTAACGGTATGGAAATCTGCTTTCATTTTCACTCCTTCTTCCTTTAATACTCTGGCGTTTTTTCCTCTGTGGCCTTTCTCTCAACGGTCACGAAAGCCACAAGAGAATTACGGAGGCGTAAAAATGGTGGTTAAAACTTCCATTTCTTTCTGTCTCTAAACCTGGAGCGTGGAAACAAAGAAAATGAGATTTTGGGAGGGACGTGTGTACTATCCTGGATCTGGATGGTCGATCCAGCTGACTGTGTAAAAAATCAGTGCAAATTGCAATGCATATTAAATTACAACAGCTGCTTTGTATTTCCTCTCTTTTCCAAGGTGAACCCATCCACTGCAGACGGGATTTTCCAGGAGAAAAGAGAAAATAAAATCTGGTGGTGAAACAAAGCACGGACGTGTTTTGGGATGATAAATTTTGTGGTTCTCTCTCTTCCTCTTGGAAGAACAAATTAATTATTTTCAGCAATCTTTTCTTGTTTTTCTACATTCATCCACAACAAGAAGCGTCTTAAGTGTGCCTAAATGAAAGGTAGGAGTGAATGGATATTGTAAACTTAACTAAGATCTCGCATTGTTCTACAGGAAGAAGAACAAGAAAAAGTTTCTTCCTCGGAGAAAAAGCGAACATAAGTGATTGTCTCATTTTCTCGCTCTCTCTCTCTTGTGGTTTTCCTGCTCTTCTCCAACTTGTCCACGTCAGTGGAGAACAAGTCAGAGGCAGAGGAAAAGGGTTAAAATTTGTGAAAGAGATTCCATTCGTTCAGTCAGTCAGTCATTCATAATGCAGGCTACGCTCCTCTCGTTTCTCCATCTTTCCTCACATTCTCATCTTCAGTGGCTACCCTTGTTTCTATTTCTTATTTTTTCCATCTCCTTCGCCAACTCTCTTTCACTCTGCTCTGCAAAAGACAGAGACAGACGTTTCAACTCAGTCACTCACTTACTCACAGTTAAGTGAATCCTTTAAAGCCTATCCTGCCTGACTCGATTTAACTTTAGCCAACTTTCCACAGCATCACAATACAAAATACGGAGGATGGAAATTCTACAGAATTAAACAATTTTTTGCTTCTTCTTCGTCGGCCACCCGAAAAAAGTCATTGTGGGTTGCAGTGGTGGTGGTGGTGGTGGTGTAATACAAACAATGTCCTGTATTTATGTACACATTATCTTGCCACAATATGGGAATGGAGACGGTCGTCAGGTCGAATGGATTTCAACTTGTGAGTACAAAAGAGACATTTTAATGCGATGCGATGCGACCCTCGCTAAAGACAAACTCCTCTTTCTTCCTGACTGAAATGTTTAGTTTTGAGGAGAAACAGAAATAATAAAGTAATGTGGGGATGTTGCTGGTTGGTAGCAAAGTAGTGAAAAGCATGGCATGGCAACACTGATAAATAATAGGAAGGAGCAAGAAAGGAAGATAGTGAAAAGGCTTAAAACCCGCACATAATCACCACAGATGGCAACATTTTTCTCAGCACAGGAACGAAAGAAAAAAAACGACGTCGTTGCACTTTTTTACATCACTTTATCCTCCTCATCATCATTATCATCAGTTCTCCTCTCTTGCTCGTCTTTTCAACCTTCAAAAGGAAAATACATCTTCAATCCAACATAACAGCAAAGCAAAGCGAAGCTAAAGAAAAGGCCTAAGTTCTTAGGACGACATGGGTGATGTGATGTGCTTGAATGAGTGAAGGATGAAAAAAGATGTGATATGTGTAATGGAGCCAAAATGTTTTTCCTAAATGTCTTAGCTACTTTTTCTCCTTCGCCATATCTAAGGAGAAAAAGGGTTAAAAGGCACGATATGTATACAAAAGCATTGTATAATGGAGACATTTCTATATGAAAATGTTGGAAAAAAAGTTAAATCAATACGTATGGGCATATTTTCGTGACTCACACAAATGGAGTCAGATAGAGTAAGTATCCAGAGTACAAATGCGTTGGGCGCTGGTAAAAATCTTTTGTAAATAGTAAATACCCAACAAATGCAGATGCATGATTTTTTATGCTTATCCTTTTAGTGGAATAGAGACACGCAATGGATGGTTTCTTCTAGACTCAAAGCCTAGCTCATCATTATCATTCTTCAATTCTTCCTATAAAATTGTAGTGTGACAATACTAATAAAATTATATTAAACTTCCTTCGATATATTTATAAGAGCAAACCTCAAGGTCCATTTGGATCGAACCAAGTTTCCAGAGCGTATGGAAATATGCTATAACATTGTATTGATTACTGCTTTCAAAATAAGAGCAAAACTCAAACTTTGTTTCGCTCGTTTTCATGAACGCGGAAAATGTTTTTGTTATTTTTCGTGATGATCATGATTACGATGAGGATGATCAATTTATGCGTTAGGCACACTTATTTAAAATTCGAATGACCCAGTGAATCAGTTTCATGAAGAAAACTAAGAATTTACACACTTTTCAAAGTTGAGTGAAAATTGAACTAACTAAACACATTTGGTTTTTTTACTTAGCCGGCTAATTTACTTCCATGAGTAACCGATTTATGTATTTACCTAGCCATCGCCACAGCTCACAATTTTTTAGTAGCTTGCTTTGCGCACACATCAAACTTTTTTTTTATTCTCTTCAAAAAGCAGATGTTAAATGCATTAATAACACTAAAAACACAGACAGTCACATAACCAGTGCATAACTCACATTAAACAGGCTTTTTGACTAAAGATGTGTCTGTGAGCTTGTAAAAACGCCACGATGTAAAAGGGGAGACGAAGACAACCCGTCTGAGTCAAACATTTTTATTATCTGTGAGAGTCAAGTGGGTGAGTAAAAGCAAAGATTTTATGGCATGGTTAGTACATAAAATAATCATGTTAAATAAGCACAGAATTCCATCTCTTGCACTTTTCGAAATAAAAAAAGCCGGCTGAAAAGAGGAAAAAAGAAACTTTTTTGCATAATACGCATACTTCCTGTAATGTACTGTAAGCTGTGCATCGTTTTTGGTTGCCATTTCTGCTCCCTAAAAGTTAACTGTATTATGCTCATACATCTTTTGAAAATAGTCGAAACCACCAACATTGCCATCATCACCATCAAGATAATGGCAATAACATAACGTTAATGCCACCACCATGGCCAATTTCTGTCCCAGCAATAAAAGAAACGCTGTTCGTGTTCAACTGGCATTGTCATCCTGTGATCATTATAACCATCGCCAGACTCTAACTTTTGTAACTTTTGCACCGTTTTCCCCTTCGTTATGATCAATTGAGTCGGGCGGGTGCAGGGAGCAATAAAAATACACGAATCATGAAACAGCATGCGCTCACGCGATTCCAATGGGGAAGGAACGTCCAACAAACAAAGTCATTTCATAAGGCACCCCGTCGACTTCCTCCCGCGAATAATAATGAAGTGTCCCAAAAAATTACCTGGCAAAACAATTTATTTTCGTCGTAAGTTAAACAATTCATGAAGAAAGCAGTCAATAATCCCGATGAAACACTGGTTTTTCCCACTCTGAGGAGAAAGGCACAAAAACAGTTTCAATAGCAAATGTTCACTTCACACGAATCTCCGTTTAGCATCTCGTTTATTTTTTGGCTATATTTTACTATTGTTATTTTTATGATAATCTCTTGTATGATGTTTATCCTGAGAAATCTTTACCTTTACCTTATTCGATAAGTGTCCGATACAAGACATGGAAAAATGATAATCGACAGAGCGCGACCGTTACGTAGAAAAGTGTAATATCCTTAATGCGTTCTCCTATCTGCCATCTACAAGGTACGATATTCCTCTTTACTGGAGATCAATGCTTGTTTATGATTGCAACTTTGAGATTTGGTGAATGTGACGAAAAAAATATAGAGAAACTAGTCGAAGCACTGAAGTCGATGGTGAAGCTAAGCAAGCAGCAAAAAGGAAGAAAAAGTCAGTAAATCTTGTTCAGGTGTCACTGCCAGATGTGGAGTGAGTCTGTGTGTGTCCCATCCTCCTCTTATCTTTCCTGACGGCTCTTTTGCTTTTTGCTCTAGATATGAACTTCAAGAAAGAAAATAATACTAATAATAATAATAATAGTAATCCCTTTCATTCCCAACATTACTTTGTGTACGAAAACTAAAAGTCAAAGCGGATAGAGATTTCTTAAAGAGATATGCTCATGAAAGAGACTGCAGTGGAATTGGAGTCTACAAAAAAAAGTTTACACGCTAAGAGAGAAAAAGAAAGTTTCCGCATCACATCATAATCTACTTCCATTCACCCATGTGCATTTACATTTTACAAAACAGCGAGATTTCCTCTTGAAAGCTTTATTTACTTGTGCTCCGCTGATTTACAACTGGTATTCATTTCTCAAAAACCACAATGTTATTACTATTGGGAAGCAGTACTTTATTATGGTAAACATTTAAATGTGAGCACACACAACACAGTCTACACAATGTCGAGGTTGTGCCTCACTGCATTAATGATAATGATTGTTAAAATGTTCCACATCCATTTAAATAAATGTTCGTTTCACCAATATCTGGAGAACCAGAAACTGTGAAGCCATTTTGTTTGTCCCATGAAACCTGAAATGGTGACGTAGAAGAGCTGATAAAATTTACGGAGTCATAAATGTACATCTGGAATGAAGTGCCGGGCTTAATTACATTATTCACGCGTGCTGCTATAACAGTTCCCAGCAAAATAAGATTAATAATAATGTTCTCCAAAGTATAATATTTAATGATCTTGATTTGCGAGATATTGTCAGGTGTTTCCTCCCAGGACACAAGTTCCAACTTCATTAGTCTGCTTGCCGTTACTTGCGATCCGATGGAAAAGGCTCGCTTTGGACAATCAAATCATAGATGGAGCAGGAAGTCATTTCTGGCTAAACACGAAAAATAGAGTGAGAGAGGGGGAGAAAAGCAGAGTTCCAAGTTCCAACTCAGACTAACATTCATCTCTGTCACCGCGAGGAAACCAAAATTATGTTATGCCATGTTATGTAGATTCCTGATAAAATCGCAGATTTATAATTTTCTTAGCCTGCCCACCTTGTCATCATGCTTGCATGCACGCAGCGACAAGCTTAAGTGTGATATGTGTTGTGAACTCACTCGACAACCTGAATTCTTCTCTTTTAACACTCCACAGTAAAAATAGCAATTACGCTCTTTCACTCACGGTGAAGAACAACAGTTTACTTTGAGAATTAAACGGAAGAGAAGGCAAGATGGCTACTAATGATATTATCTCCCTTGGTGGTGCAATCGCTGATTTTGGCTCAAACTGTGATTCGCAGCTTCCGAAATGCGCCTCTCCTCAATTCAATTTCATTTTCACAAGGAAGAAGAAAGAAATCATTTTCCATTTCCTTCATATCCTCTAGTATCTTTGGGTTCTTGTGTACTCTAAACCATACAGTGATGCACATCTCCTACAATCTCGCAAATATTTTTTGCACGGTCGGGACTAAGTTTTTACAGCCGTATTTTGTTTGTATGTCATAGCAAAAGAATTTTACGACATGTGTGAGAGTGTCTATTTAGATGTCATAAAATAAAATACGACATTGCCCCACCACCGGCACCGCTCAGTTACCCAAAATCTGATAGACGATTGCTACGATAAATACCAGGGAGGGAGCTCCACATGGAGACAAGCTGAAGTTGAATTAGATTGGAGGAAATTTTTTTGGGGGGATTTAGCTCACAGAGTGAAATTTGTAAATAGATTTGATAAGAAATTAATGTGCGCAAAGTGTTGGATTTTATGGTATATCCATGGAAAGAGGCTTTTATTAATAACAATGTTGAAACATGTAGCTTCAAATGGTAATGCAAAAGCGTTTTCGCTCTCTGCCTGAGTAAGTGAGTCACTAGTCACAGACTGACTCGAAGAGATAAAGTGGGTTTTGTAATCCCGGACTGCATTCCATATTCATTCCAAAACTAGACAGAAAGAACAACAGAAGAGTAAAATGGTGAATGTTCGCCATTTCGTTTCCTGTGAGCTCGCTTCACTCCCGATTTTGTGATCACGACGATGATAATGATGACGATGATGTCAATTGGGCAAAGCTACTCATGTGTATATGTAAATTCTATTATCCTCTTTGTGAACATTCTTAACGAAAATATATTGCTTTTCGGGGCATGGAGCATTTATGTGAAAAATATTATTCCCAATGCAGTCAGGTTTTTGCGGAGATGGAGAGAAAATTGCAGAGATTTTCTATTTTCCACCCGGAACAATCCTCAGGCCTGAAAGAAGATAGATGCGTCCATTGAGTGGAGTCTGTTATTAGAAATTTAGAAAGAGGAGAATGCCTGGCCGAGACCGAAGAGAAAGAGAGAGTGAAAACACTGCGTAGCCACACTCATATTTATGATGATTGGCATTATTTAGGATCTATATTACATTATGTACAGAGATAGAAAGACAGCAGAGAAATGAAGGAAGGAAAGTGAAAAAAGAACCTTGGCATGGCAACAACAAAACAATCAAACTCTAATCTTCCCACATAATCCATGTCCTACGTTCTTGGGCTGTGACATTTCTTGACAATGAGTAATCGTCCTGTTAGCAGAAAATTTCCTTTCTCACTGCTTCTCCACACCACACTACGTCTCTCTTTTCGCACACAAAATGAGAAAGATAGTGAGACTAACGAACCAACAGGAAAAACACCAGCAGCACCAGCATCAGGCCTCAGTTCGCTAGTGCCACTAATAGTCAGTTAAGTATGAGTCGACGAGGACAACAAAAACCCTTAAAAATAATAATAATAGAATAGATATTTATGTCAGTATAGAGATATTCCAGAAGAGTCGAGGTGAAATGAACCAGCTCCTTTTCCACCATTTCACCCGCACGACAACCGTTCAAAAGAGAGACCACAAGGAGGAAATCAGCGAAACCTCAAACTCAAGCTGAACTCCTGAAACGATATAAAGTCCAACAAAAAGATGTATGTATCTCGTTCACAGCTTGTTAAAACGTCTTAATCATTTTATGATGCATTTTTGGGAAAAGTTTCTGGCTCCTGTTCCTCTTGTTTGCCTTTTGCTCATTTCAAAATCACGACAGTGGATTGTTGCGGAAGAGGCTATAGAGCTGTCTTGCGATGCCAGATTCAACATTCGTCTAACAATAATAATGTAATCTCGTGGTACATTTTGCACTCCCGTTTTGTCTCTTGATAGATTTGAGAAGACATGACAGGCTTTTCAGAAATCTCGAGACAACGCTTTCCTATACGCAGAAGTGCTTCACGCTCTCATACAAAAACTTACGTGGAGACGTCATGCTCATAAATAACTCTGAATTCTCCAACATGACCCTGTTGGTGACGGCGATGCGTGCATACGGGGGAACTCAAGTCAGCAAAAATTATCTCTGCTCATCTTCCCTTGATCTTTTCCCTAATTTTCCTCATAACACATTACACTGTACAAATATAATGGAAAATATAATGGACCTATCTACATACCACACATATTTTTTTCACATTATATTGCATTGCCACCAATTTTACTTTTCCATTTCACCCTTTCCGCGGAATGTGAAACACTTCAGCTTTATCTTACTTTTCCATTTTTTATCCGCCACATAATAAGTCTCCTGATTCTCTCCTGATGACGATCATGAACCCATAAATGGAATGGTGGTTATGCTCCAAGTCGTGCGTGCTTTCATTCCCTTTTACACAAAAAATCTTCACTTCTCTCTCCACCACACAATCACAATCGTACAACTTTTGTTTCTTTAGTGGATGCTGGTGAGCTACTGCTCCGCCAAATTATTTGACATACGTATATAAGTTTGTGTAAACATATTATGGGAAAAGGACTACAAGAAAAAAATGCTTTTGACAGTTGTCAGCATTTTGAAGAGGAGAATCGAGAGAGATGAGATAAGAGTCACTCCTCTGCTTTCTCTTTCCCCCTTATTCATAGTCAGCTCATTCCAACCTCCCTAATAATAAGCAGAAGAAAAAACTACCTTTTTTGCTTAGAACGAAGAACGTGATTTTGTAAGAGTGGTAGCAGTTGGAAGTGCCATACTTTTTGTTCCTTTCTTGTCTGCATCCCAAACAGTTTCATCTTTCTGACCAAATGAGTTTCCTCCCGGAGACTGCTTCCAAAATTCTGCTTAAGAATTTAACACCTATTTGAAAACAAAATTGAGATGTAGTCCACGTCAAAAGAGCATGGAAAGAAAAGCAAGGAAAATCTTCATTTTTTGTTGTGCCAAGGTGTTAGCAGACCACGTCTAACTTTTACTTCCAGTGGTAACATTTTGTGGTGTCGTTGACGTATTTTCAATTCCACTAGAAAAATATTTTCCATGGCCTCCGTTGTGTACAAGAATCCCCTTCTTCTCTCGAACAACGTAGGCCCTCATTACAATAATATTGTACCTTCCCAAATTTACGTCCCATTTATTTACTTACGGATGTTAGAACAAAATTGATTATTTTTACTTACTCATTGCTTCACAGAGCATCGACATTGTCCATAATACCCAAAAAAATCTTTAACGCTATTTCACCATCTGGGAGTTGTTTGTAACCAACCAATTTTTATTTGTTTCGGTTACTTCAGAATATGAATGTGTAGCTCAAGTAATATTTGATGACAAAATAGACTCCTCATTCATTGTCACTTATTGCCTCAAAAACGATGACAGTCCATATATAAATTTAAGAAAAAAGATTCTTGTCGATCATAGCGAGAATATGTCAAAATAAAGAAGGAGATGGAAAAATGAGTTTTTTCTTGACGTCATATTTTTGTGTAGTGAAGATGAATGGATTTCTGTTTAGACAGTGGCAACTCCTTCATCTATACCAACGCCAACATTATCATACATTTCACACTACCAATGTAATATTACAAGCGAGAGTTTTTTTGCTGCATTGTCCTATTTTGATGACGACGGTGATGAGAAAAAGGTTTGATGGAGAGAAAGAAAAAAAAATCAAAATCACATCAAAATGTGAGTAACGAAAGCAAGAAAAGAAAGCCAGAGCGAAAGAATGTCTTAGAATAATGCTGTCATTGTCATCAGTTTAGCTACAGAAAGCATATTATGGATGAATTCCATAACACGGTGCACATCGTATGTAGTTTATTCTCAGCATTCCGTCAGTCATCTTGGAGGAGGCAGGTACTGGAGAAAACACAGGCAGGAGACACACGGCGACAACCATGGGAAGCAGCTAGGAGAAAAGGAGACACTGGGGAAAAGATAAAAATGGTGCTGTCGTTACGTTTCGTAAGTTTGCAGATTGAGGACAGGACACCCAAAAAAGTTCTCTGGTAGCGACAAAGTTAGTTGTACACGATTTTTGTCCATGTCCCGTCTCCACACCGTGTCAAGTTTTCCCCTTTTCCGGTCACAATGCAAAGCTGACAATTGGCAAGCTTGCGATGAGACATGGCATTTGTTTCGTAAATTTAGTTTCATTAAATACTTGTCATATGTAGTCACCTTACGTCATCACTCCTCATTTCTAAAACATGTTTTGTTCATTAGAGTCTAAATTCCAAGGAATTGAAAACTAAAGATGATTTAAATTTAGATGATTGTATCTACTTCCATTTATTGGTGAATAAGCTTCCGATTTCGACTGCGCCATCAAAATTCACCAGCGACGCCGTCAAGATTGGATAATAATTGACTGTCTGTTCGGAAAGCTGATTCGTATCGTTTCGCATGAAAACTTTCAGTTGTATAATTACAGAACTGCGGAATAGCCACGACTCAAGAGATATCTAAGAAAGCTAAGCATGACTAATAATTTGCGTAGGCTGAGAGAGCTCTGCCCTTTTATCAAATGATCAATTGCTCATAGTCATTATACTCTTTGTTATAGGAAAACTGCGTATGAGAAACGAAACCCTGCTGTGACGCGATGCTGCTTTTCAGCAGCACATTTTCTTTATGACTGATTGATGAATAAATAGGTTTTTGCAATCTAGGTAGATTTTCATCGAGCAAAAAGATGGAATGAGTGAATATGAAGGAACGGAGTAGTTGTGACTTTGATGAAAATGGCTAATCCGTTTTTGCTAAAATGTAATCTCATAAAAGACTTTATATTGCAATATATTTTAACAGTTGAAAGAAACCCCTTCCTTAGGATTTATAAATTAAAGAAGAATTCATGCAAACGACCATGTTCTATGTTCAGTAGTACTATGCTTTACCAGTTTTTGTACTCTTGGGAAAAATCAGAGAAAATAGAATGATTTCCATTTCTACAAGCTCTTTGATTTGTCTGTGATTTACTCCGGATAAAAATTACATGCTTGCGATGAAATAAGTAGAAAATGTCTGATCATCATCATCATCGTGATCATCAATAATGCATTTTTTCATCTCTCGCCTTTTCTTTTGAAAAACATTTTTCTCTGGCACTCCGGCGGCACCAATGACATTTCGTTGAAAGCATACTCGAGAAAAATGTGTAATATGAATGTATCCACTTCACAAAAAATTGAAATGCTTTAGGGGCACACACAACGATGAAGACTTTCTTTGGCTCAGCCGGCTATTCTGCTGACATGACACGTTGACAGAAAATTGGAGCAGTTCTGAGCCTCTGAGGCAAAGGAGGCGACTTGCTGTTGGCTTCGCACCTATTATTTTCTATCTGATCCGAAGCCCGTACTCACATACAACTGATTTCCCCAAACAAGAAAATATGCACGAAGGAGTTATATCTTCTTCACCAGAAAATATGCGGGCTACGAGTCAGTGGAGTGTCAAGTTACAATGAGGTACGCGGAGAATAAGACGTGGAACACACAGATGCACACAAATAACTTATTTTTTTCATAATACCAGAAGTAAACTATATTTCAGGAGTCAGGTTAAAGTTATGATGTGTGGGATCACAAACAGTTTTAACATAAAAAAATCCACCGCTGAAAAGGAAAATATTATTATGATTCTATCAACTCTTCTCTCCGGGTAGAATATGAAATGGAATATTTATTATGGCAGTGGCAGCCTGCTCGTTTATTGGTTCACCGTTGTCATGTTGCACAAGTGCAGGATATTAACTATATCTCTCTCCTATGTAAAACGTTACCTAACGGCGTTCTCTCTTTATTCTCCTTTCATTCCCAGATACCTTTCTTCTCTATGCTTAACTCAAGCCATCTTAGGCTTTGCTCCTATTACAAAGGAAAACTTTGTCATCCTCAGCAAGTTTCCTCTTCTACTTACGATTTCCCTTACTCAAAAAAAGAGATGAAAATCAGTTTGCATAACCATATGAATCTGATACATGCTTCAAAAGATTTGAACAGAGTTCAACAATTTTTTTTGAATGCCGCTTTCTCAACAAAATGACGTAGTGCTGGAATGGAAGCTCAAACCTGAAAGGAAGGATGTCTGAGAAAAGATTTTGTTTGCCAAAACATTATGCATGTAACCTATGCATCTCTGAGATGTTTTGTTCGGCGGATAAAAATCCTGAAAGCAATGCATAGGCTTATGATAATAATATGAATACAAATTGGAAGCAAGTAGAACGATGATAGCTTGTTGTGTAAAAATGTCTAATTTTATGATGTCGCATTTGTTACATTTTTTACATTTCTATTGTTTTGAAATGGCGTGTCTCATCTTTGTCAAACGTCGTCGCATCTTCTTGTCACTGCTGAAGAAGCACTCAGAGGCTTTTTATCATAATCTGATTTTAACTTGTGAACTACATGCATAAATTCTTTTCTTTCCTAATTGTGTGCATATGTGCATATTTTGAGTATGAACTGTGCGTCATCACAAATGCTAAAAGAAAGAGGAAATTGTTTTGCACCCATTTTCGTATCATTTCACTTGTAACATGTGACATGCCTTGGAGATAAAATGTCACTTATGAACAGTGCATAATGTGTGGTTAATTAATTGTGCCGGTGTTATACGACAAACCGAATCGCTTTCAAAGCACCAAGTGCGTGGTCGCTTGTCATGTAAAACATGGAATTCTCTCGAGCCGAAACTAAAGACCATTCTTCTGGACGCTTTGATGCATGAGACGACAGAATCCTCTAGAGAATATACATTTACATACTAAAAAGACATACGATACACTTAGATATTTTACGACTGTCTCGCTATCGAC
Source organism: Cyphoderus albinus (assembly GCA_021029165.1). Classification (NCBI taxonomy): domain Eukaryota; kingdom Metazoa; phylum Arthropoda; class Collembola; order Entomobryomorpha; family Paronellidae; genus Cyphoderus; species Cyphoderus albinus. The sequence continues at coordinate 22,204 of VYYJ01000307.1, read as the reverse complement.
ATCGATCTCTTTTTTCACAATTGTCGGTGTGTCTTCCAGTGACAAATGTAATTGAGCAAAGACAAACAAGCAAATGCAAATACGTGGTCAAAGTCATGTTCGTATTCTAATCTTATCCCAGTCTTTTACCATCACAAAAATTTATTTAGCAGAAAACAGACTTTTACAGCTTCCCAGGAAAACATTGATAATGATCAACGCCAAAGCATTCATTCCGTTTCCACCAGACGAACGACTTTCTAATCCATCAATGCTGTTTCTTGTCTTCCCGTCTCTTTCTTTTTATGGCTTCAACTATGACAACCAACGACTACAGAACCGCAGCGGAGAAGCAACGCCAGCAATACTCCAGAGATTCTCTGAATCGTAAACGGGAAAAGAGCACACATGTCTGATGTCTGCTTCGGTCATCCTTCAACGACACGGGCAACACAACGTCTCAGAATGTTCCAAAGCCAAAACTAACCGTGAAGAATTGCTCTTCGTTTCTTATTTCAGGATTTCCAATCCCCATATAAAATTAGTATGACAAGCTGTATGCTGTTGATTTAGATTCAAATGACATTCATTCGATGTCAATACTTTGTCCTCTGGAGTTTCATGTTTATTCCTTCTGTCATTTCGTCTTGGTGGATAATTCCTACACAATGAACAACTTCACTTTACACCATTTCAATTTCTATGCGCTTTTCCAGATTTGTCCCTTGTTGCTCATGTTGCGCAATTTGCTTTAATCTGCTCAAGTATAAAATTACCCACAGCTCTTTAAAGAAAAATACAAAACCTGAAGCGAAACTATTTGCTACTCGGAGAACAATAATGAGCTTCACTTTTGCCATCGACTTTTTTACCGAGTTTTTTTTACTCAACGTTACTGGAACGCTATGAAAGGAAAAATAAATCTGGGAAGCTTTTGTTACTCTGTGTGTTTTCCTCTACTCTGTGAAATTCTATGTTACACCAGATAAGAAGCAACATCATCCAACAGGTGATCCCGTGCATTTTCCAGCCACCACAAACGAAAGTTGAGATGATCGAGAACGAAATGGTGAAAAATCCTTAGACAAACAGAGAACGAGAAAAAATAGAGATGTGTAAAGAAAGGAGGAAAGGTGACTCACAGTCAAACCGGTAATGATCACTCATTAGTGGTAATGGGCTTCTTGAAATTCTATTCTAGTTGCTTCCTAATTCCCGATTTTTCTACGTTTACGCTTTAACCGAATACGATACGTTGCTTTCAACCAAACTAAAGACGGTTTAGAAAACGGCAAGAGTCATGAAGAAGAGAAAAAGTGTGACAATAATAGTACACAATAAAAACATTTTATCGTTTATTTTACATGATTCAAAGAAAAATATTATATATTTAGACAATTTACGTTAAGCTAATATGCTAAAGTGTAAATAAATGAAAATTAAATCGAACAACAACATCAACATATGTGAGATTGACACAAACAATAATTTTCTTCCTTTCACTATCATCGTCATTAACAGAAATAACTCAACTTAATTTGGCAAATGATTACGCTTTTTATCTAAGGAAAAGCAGACAACAAATTTTACTACTTACACACGTTCATTTAGAGAAACAAAAGTCATAATGAGGGAATTTCGACATAAGTGCAAAAATAGAGCTTTGCAAGTTTTTTTGTTACTTTCTTCCGTTGAAAAACTTTCTTATTCTTTTCTTCACCTTTTTCTTTAAAAAAAAGACGAAACAAGAAAAGTTTCTATTTCGGTTCTTTCCTCTCCGTTAACAATTGGATTGTAAACAAATTCAAGGAGATAGAAAATATAAGTGAAGTTGGCATGTTGATGCTGATGACGAAGTAGTTTACAAGATAAATCTAGTTTTCAGAATTCTCTAGAATGAATGAATGAATGAATGAACACACAAAAAATAAAACTTTCCTTTCCCTCATTTCAGTCGGTGGCTGTGAAAATGGCTAATTCTTTCCGTTGACGACGTCTGTTCAATGTATGTAAGATTTCCTCATTCGTATTCTCTTGGCCGCTACAGACTAATTGAATTAAAGGGAAGTGAAAAGTTAGTCAGAGAAAGTTTTTACAACGCCAAAGACCACTTTTTCCACTTTGTCAGTCACGGATGACAGTTTTAGTTCACACGTTTCTTCATCAAATACAAGATACAAATTCTTGAGCTCCAGCGAAACCCTCGTCTTCATTTTTACAGTCAATTCACCACAATTACAGAGAGGATGAGAAAATGTCTGCAGAAGTCAGAAACACACACAAAGTGTTAAACTAATCCTTGTCATGGGAGTTATCGAAGTAGAAACAAACAACATTTCTTCACGCTCAAATTTTCATGTGACAAAAGTTTCATACGGCTGGATAAATTAAATACAATTTAAATGCAATACAGTGAACGAAATACAAAATAATATTTGGAATGTGATACCTGTGAAAATGGAAGAAAAAAAACTTACGCGAATTGTATGTAGCGTACATATTCAGGATTATGAATTCCGAACAATTCCATGATTTTTTTAAATGTTGTTGTTGGTTTGTTGGTATCCGACAAAAGCTAAGGATATGTCCCGACACACCAGTATCTATAATAGTCAGTACTGCTGTGACAGGACAATATCATAGCCTTGCACTAATAACCATACAACGTTTTTCTGCGCATGTCCAAGTCTCCAGATCACCGTTTTTAGGGTCTCGATGCGGCTTCGATTCGACGCATGATGAAATTTTAAGGTCTGTCCACAGTAATTGTTACACTAAGGGCCTCATTCAAGTAACGATGTCCGACATACGCTTCAAAAAATTCAGTCTTCTGACAAGCAGCTATCAATCTAAAATTTAAATGATTTTTGTCCAATTAGCATGACAATTAGTAGAGAAAAAGCAGTATCAACTTGCATGATTATTTTTTAACGACTTACAAACAAAGCGCGGAATGTCACACATTGGCCACTTTTATTGTCCCGCGCGACAGTAAAAATTTTCATGACTTTCCCCACAAGTCGATCAATACAGCTCCATGAATTTTTGGAAAAGTTCTGTCCGATGTATTTTTCATATAGCCACTCACGTGCACTATCCTAAATTTCATTACTTTCAAACTATCTCGCGATCTCATCACACAACTTTCACTGACTCAAAAAATCCCTGAGAAAAAAACCAATTTAAAAAATCCAATCGAATTCTTTTTTAATTCTTTGAAATGAAGCACCATTGAATAAAGGCATGAGCGGAAAAGTTCTCACATGAAAAAGCTGATAAACAACGTCTAATATGACTTTCCTTATGGAAAGCATGTTTTTATGGCTCCTACTCGAACTACTCCAATTTTCCATATGTACGTTTGGAGCGAAAAAAGTGCAGTGTGCACCAATCGACTAAATACTCTTCTCCGCTACTCTACTCCATCAATGCTCACCACCACTCCACTCCACACTCCAGTTCACTCCACTCCACTTGTTATTTTCTTCGCTCTTTTCTCTTACTACAAGAAGACAAGAGTAGTACATTTTCCCCTCTCTCATCATTCACTCTCATTCAAACAGAGAAAGTTATTACCGACTCTCTTCCCTTTTATTTGCTCCCATTTTTTCCTACTTGATCCGTCCGTACTTTGTGTCCGTCTGTGGAGCTATGCATGTCCTACTACTACTTTTTCACATACATTTCACACAGAAGAGAGTGAAGACAAGAGAGGCGAAAAAACGAAACCTTTTTTCACTTCCCTTTCTCGCTTTACTGTCGTTCCTTTTGCCTGTGCTACCCTACCAACCTCATAGGAACAATCTGCGACAGTGACTGTTCGGTAACTGTGAGCTGAGTGAGTGCCATCGTGTCCTCTGTGTGCGATATTTTTATTATATGCGTATTACTTAGCAGCACGCGTAATGCTAGGAAAACCACCGTCATTATTATATCCTTTCTTTCTCCCGTAGTCGACATTATTATCTCACTGATCACTACTTCCAACTTTACACATTCTCATTCTCTCCCCTTTTTTCCTGGAAAAGCAATAGAATATTGGGACGAGCAAAAAATAAGTGTGTACAGAGATATTCTCTGGGCCATTCTTTCTCACACAACGACCACATCACCACACACATACACACAGCTCTTACACTACATTCTCTCCTATCATCATCATCTGCTTTTCATTTCGTATTTTTTCTCGCTTTTCTTTCTTTCCCTCTCTATTTTTTCTCCTTTCTTTGCCTTCTCCTAGAACACATGTACACATGCTATTTTTCGAGGTATTACATGTTCTAAATGGCAACAAAGGATGAGCGAGAAAAAGGGAAAAGCTGCTCTGACTCTCTTTTCCTCTTCAACTTCCTTTTCTACCTAGTTTTTTCTGCACACTAAATAGGCTGCTCCTGCTATCTGCCTTTTTTATTATGCTCTTATTTTGCTTCACCAGATCGGAATAAAATGATGAAGCACTGTAAATGAAAGGCGTTCATGAAAAATGTACGCTTCTCTAATGAAGTCGGAGTAGTAGAAGCGGTGAACTTTTTTGTTCAGCTAAACCAAAAACCCATACCGTAAAATAATATCTGGAGCGAGCCTTTTAAAGTCCTATAATTCTTCCTAATCAAGTTTCTAGTGGAAAGCAACACCATTTGAGAACTCTCTCTAGAGAGATAATATGCAGCACTCGCAGAGAAAAGTAAGCGAGCCGGAACAATAGCGGACAATGTATGGATTTTATTTCAAATGTGTTGAACCACTGAAAATGCAATGAATGGAGCTAAACAGAACTGAACAGAACGGAACAGTCGCTCGCAGAGACACACACAAAAGAATGGAGGAAAGAGAGACGACTGCCAGCTTTAACGCTGTGGCTCAATCACTCTCGCTGCATGGAGTAAGGTGACCCTTGTCATCGTCACTGTAAATGTAAATACATTTTACAGCCCTTTTCCATTTTATCCGGTGTGTAGGCTGTCGTATTTTGTGCACGACTCTTTTTTCTCCAATAAAATTTTCAAAATCCACCTAACCAAACATGCAGCCACACGATTATTTGTGCCTCCAGCTTCTGCTTAAAAATTCTTTCTCCACCAGCAGCACATGTTTAAATAACAACGTCGTCAGTGATATGCGTTCCAAAGCTGAAAGCATATTCTGGGAAAGTGGAAGGTGCTTGTGGATACCTCCGTGTCTTCCTCCCTCTCACTATCACTTTGCCTGTGCAATATAATAATAGGAAATTCACATAGCGCACCGTTATATAGATTTGGATGCGGTGAAGAGTGGAAGTGGTGGTGGTGGTGGTGGTGTGGTGGCGAACCAGGATGCATTTACTTACTCACTCACTCTGCCCCTCTTCCTGCCAAGTGAGAGAAGTGATGCATTCTCATAAAAATACACTTTTGAGCCTACCTTTTTTTCAGTGTGGAACATTTCCCTACTGTCATACACTAATGCATCAGGTAACATTTATTGACTTTCCCATTCCCTTCACTCCTAATATTTTCCGGAGAGGCCAGCCAGAGAAAAAACGGGTAGCAGAGCCAGAGCAAGATGTTTCGTCTCTATTTACTTATTTCGTGCGTACTACCTAAACCTTTCCATGAATGCATGCAGATAAGACATAAAGATTTCCTCCTTTCCTACTCTCTCTTTCTTTTAAAAGCAAAAACTTTTCAATGGACATTCCCGTCATCTTTTCTTATCATTCTTTTCTCCATTCATTTTACATTTTTCTCTCTTTTCTCTGACAATAAAAGGAAGATATAACTAAATACATCTAGAGCAGTTTCTGTTTACTCTGCTTTCAAAATACATAAAAGTAATGCTTTGGCCTTGGCTAGCTGGCTAAGCATTATTGTGCTTGCCTCAAATATTTCTTGTTCGTGTCAGAGAAGAATATCACTTTGAAAAGGCGGAGAAAGAAGAAAAGGGAAAAAGATTATCCAAAAGTGAGAGCAGGAGCTTTTTTACTATTCCTAAAAGTCTCTTTTTATTGTACAGAGAGTTAAAGAAACACACATGTTCTTTCTCCTATCTTTTCTGCTTTTTGTGAAAGTAAAAGTAGCAGAGAGTGCAACTTTTCTCTTTCTTCCATCATTTTGTACCTTGTTCTCCACTTTATGCTGCAAAATGGAGAAGAAAGTAAAGTAAAAGTAAAAGTAAGTATGTAAATCATGGATGATCATGACGATCGTGATGACGATAGCGATAAAGGGGAACTTGTCTAAAATAGAAAGTATCTCTTCGTTACTTCACTTTTCTTACTCATGCATCCACTTTTGCAGCAGTTTTCCTCCGTGGCAGATTCTCATAAATGCTAATCCAGTTTCTTTTTTCTGGAGGTGAGATAGCTGCTGCTTCTGCAGTGACTTGTGGGAAACGGATGGTTTTTATGTGCAGCAGTGGATATGTGATTAATGAAGATATATGAGCATCATTTTGATGGGCTTTCCATTCTTTTTTCTTTCCCGTCCTTCTCCGTGCAATATGAAGATTGTGTTGTGAAATGATGTTATCTGACGGTCTGGAATAAAATGTGTGCGGGCGGTGCGGTCTGTTTCTAATACTACTAACATATCAGGTATCTCTCCGTCTTCCATTCTTACTACACACTCACTTCTCCATTTTTATCTCCATGTTATGGAAAGAAAGGTAAAACTCATTTTTATGCTCACTCACTTAAAATTTCCTAATCTTGCTCCAGCCTGTATGCATGCGTGCATGCAAGCAAGTGACGTGTGCCTATCATCAAAACGTATCACTTTACTTTTTACTACATTTCCGATTCCATTATTATTATTATGTAATTAATGTGTAGTGGGTTTGCCCATGCTTCGCCTTTCCCCTTGTAATAATAGGGTTATGAGAATTGCTGTCGGGTGCATGGTAAGTGGCACGAGAAGGTGAAGAACAAGAGGTACAAGTGTAAAAGTAGAAAAAAATGTGCCACTATTATTAATAAAAACGAGAAACAAAAAATATTGTTACGAGTGGAAGGATGCTACGGTAATAATAGTGCTGATATTTTTATTTAAATGGTGGATGCTTGTGAATATGACAAAGATGCATATAAATTCTTGTGACAGGAATATACACTTTATCATGCTACCTCTGAATAACGCTGTGGTATTTTCTGTGTGTACATTGTGCGTGTAGGTGTAGCATTGTCTGCTGGCTCCATTCCATTCCACAATGATGAAAATAATAAGACTAGAGGGAATAAACCTCTTTCCCTGCTGCGATTCAATGCGAAGGGAAAATTCACTTGCCTTTTCCTTCGCTGCACACACACATCAGCCTCATCATGATCGTCAACAACAACAACATTATTTCCCTACTTTCTACTTTACTTTGCCAACACTCTAACTTAGAGTCTCTAAGTAAAAGCAATGCAGGTCTTTGAGATATCCTGCGTGTGTACAAAATCTGGAAATGCTTTCTTTTCCCTATTGTTTCAATTCAGAGTTGGTGCACTGTACCCGAGTAAGTGAGTATTAAGGATAAAGTAAAGCTTATCTATTATGAATGTGAGAGTTGAAGAAAGGAAAGGCGAGAGTGTTTTGGCTTCAGCTCACTCGCTCAGTTTCTACAAGATAGAGGCAGAGTGGAGAAGAGCGACTAAGCAACTACCTTTGCTTTCATCGTTCAGTCAGTAATATGCCTGTGTGGTGCTGTGTGTATGTATGTTAATGTACTTTTGCATTGTGTGCGAGAGGGCGAATCTCGTCTCTTGCACAAGCAGCAACTAAAACGGTAAACGTAACGGTATTAATATTACTTTGACTCGGCTCCTCTGCTCGTCTATTGCATTATACACCCGCACTTTTCCATACAACGACATGCCATACGGAGGGAAAAAAGTGGCGGTGGTGGTAGTGTGGATGGCAGGATGATGATGGTGGTGGTGGCTGTGCCTGGCTTTGCTGTGCCTCGCTCTGCTTCCAAGAGCTTGAAAGCAACCCGGGATCTGGTTCTGGTCTGGCACAAGCAACGGCTTTCTTCGGGGCTAGTGATCGATCGGAGGCTTGACTAAATGGCGCCACACCCTCATTTCCCTCTTTCTCTCTCGTTTTTCGCCCTTCGATTTCTTCTCTTTTCTCTCTCCCTCTGCTTTTTCTGTCTCATTTTTACCTTTTCTCTGCTCCTATTCTATTATGAGAAATATCCTCTCCCACCACTCACTCACTACCTACCTTGTAATGTAAATGGATGCGTGCAATTTTCATGGTTTTATCGGGGATGAAGATATTGATGAGGAAAAGCGAGGTGGTAAAATTTATCGCTTTCTTTTGCTATTTCCACCTCATTTAAATACTGGCATCTTATGAAGCTCAGATCTTCCGATGAGAACCACGATTTTTCCCTTTTCTGTCCCGTTATTAAATATTAATTGAAAATTGTCGTTTTTCGCTTAAGAAGCAGGACTTTCAGTGAAGGGAATGCTGTGGTTTTCACCTGTTACCAAACCCATTACTTTGACTTTGGCAAAAAAGGCTTTCACAATTTTACCGGATTTGAGGCGCTCAGCAGGAATTCTTTTTCGACTAATTGAATTTTACATAAGAGGCAGCCACTTTGACTTCAATAAAGGTTAAACGTTAATTAATGATTTTGGCGACGTGGGTGTGAAACAACTCTTCATCGTCTACCTATGTCTACCACCCACGTTTGTTTTTAGCTCGGTTGAAATTTAAGTGATAGCGATTGAATTCCTTTACTTGCAAATTCTTAAGAGGCGTAATTAGATATTCATTTCATACCTTTCTGTTATGTAGTCTTCTTTGTAAACAATGCGACAAAGTTTTCTCAGGGGAAAACACCCACCTCGACGAGCAGTGCGGATATTTTCATTTCATTAGAAAAGAGGCAGTAAAATACATTCTAGGAGGAGATACGTGAGTGATTGCAAAGAAGAAAGAGAGAAAGAGTGATTGCAGTAGTTTGAGGTGCATGGCATCTACGTGATTAATTAGAGGCTACCGAGAAGGAAAGGACATTTATTTTCTAATTATTTATAACGAAAAGATAACAAGCATTTTTTTGAGCAGTGAATTGATGTGAAAGCAGCAAAATAAAATAAAATCATTGCAGAAGTTGGGGCTTGGTGAATTGTTGAATTGTTTCAGTAGATTTGTGCAGTCACTAAAAATGGGAGTGGTAATGTAATCCTATTGTGCAGAATAGAATATACTTAGAATAATAAAATATTATTAATATTATATCTATTACGATACAAGTGCAGAGAGTATTTAAGGTGCAGATTATTATTTAAGTAGACGAATATACTTGTGCACACTCGCAGAAATAGAGTGGAAAATTAGTATTTATTGTAATTTTAATTAAGTAGAAGAGTGCTTCGAAGAGTGAGAAACGAACTAAAAATGTTTGATACGAAAAAAAGAAAGAAATCGAGTGCTCTTTATTATTACGACAAGGTACAAGATACTTGAGTAGAGTATAGATAGATTTTACAATAGAGAGTGAATACAGTGAAATATAATAGTTTTTTATTATTGTTGGTGCATTTAACTAATCAAGTGATGTAATGTATGTATACAAATATATTACAAAAAATTCGTTATTCTGTCTTTGCAGACTTTTGATGAGTTAGGAGTCGGTGCAGGATTATGTTGCTAATAGTATTGCTTCTGTTGCTGATCTCCAAAATTGCATTAATTTACTTACATAAACCAAGTACTTCCTTCGTTATTATAATGCACAAACGGCTTTAAGATTGAGAATCAAAATATTGCAAATTATGTACCACTGACCGTAGAAAATGTTATCACACTAAATCTAGCAAAGTGATTGTAAAAGATGTAAACACTAATAAGTCACTGAGTCACTATGAGTATAAAAAATATTATTGGTATTACCACAATCAGCACACTTGAGCACCAAAAAAATAATTTAAAATTGATATCTCAATCTTTAAAAATCTATTCTCCCAATCCTAGACGAGCTACACAAAGAAGTTGAGGCTTGCGAGACGAGCTGGGAAGGCGAAGAGAAGGGAGCGGATGGGAAAAGTAAAATGAGAGAAAATGGTTAAGCAAGACGGAGAGAATATGGAGGAGGAAAGAGAGAGAGGAAAGAGAGAAAGTCGGAGACTCCGGGAAAAGCTAGTAGGAAAACAACGGCATAGAAAAACTGCTCCTTCTCGTCTTCAAAGCTTCTCGCTCACTATTCCCGTAATGCATGAAATGATGGTCGGTTTAGACTTGGTGTTGATCCAGCAAAGCAAAAGAGTCGAGAAATGGAAGACGTAGAAGGAAAGGCATAGCAATAAAAAGATTCCTCTCCTTAAACTGAATGCGCGTACTAGTAGAAAGGCGAGGAGCAGCAACAGCAGCAACAGAGCAGCACTCACTACACACATTTTGTAATGTCTGCTAAAAATCTATACGTTTTCTCCGTCTCGCCCGTGTGTCCGTGCTGTGGTGTTGCTGGCTTACTTGCCTCTGCCTCTGGTAAAACCTAATCGATCATGATGGAGCGAGGAGCGACTCTTGGAATATGAAAACACAGAAAGAAGTAAGCAGAAAGCGAGAGAGGAATAAAGTGAAAGAGAGCAGAGGAAAGGGAAAGGCGAAGCAGAGATACATTCAACGAACATCGTTTTAGGAACGACGACCACATACAAAATGAAACAAGAACTGGTTGAACGTGAGGAAACGCATAGTTGTTTTTTGTGGACACGTACATTCGTTCACGTACGTTGCCCCTTCTCTGTGTGATGCCATCATCAACATGAGCAAGAACTTGTTCGCTGGCTTCTTTGCCTCACTTCACTTCATGCCTGCCTGCCTGAGAAAAAGAGAAGAAAAGAGAATGGAGGAGAGAAAATTGACAGAAAGAGAAACCAAGCGCCGGCGTGCATATTCCCCCATCGACTACACAAAACTCTCTCTCTTCCACTGCCTCGTTTTAATGCAATGCGTTACTTATTCTCTGCACAGTAAAAGGATGGAATAGAGCCAGCGTTAAGTTATAAGCTGTAATGATTATATATTTGAGGTAGTGGAAGTGTAAGACTGAAAAAATGGAAAGGAAAGCAAAACGCTGAATTTTTATCCTGCCTCCTCTCCTTTGCTATCTGTGAGCTCGCTTTTTATTCCACAAGTATGATCCCAAAAGTTAAGTTGATTTCGTCCACTTTATTGTCATAGGAGGAAACACGAGGAGTCTTCAACAAGGTTGTCTTCAGGGGGAGAATAAAAGAGGAAAGTCAAGAGCTCCCCCGTATCTTTTCCAGTATTGATATAATATTCAAAATTGTTATCAGCCTCCACGCTCGCCTTTTCGCATCAATATACAATGCATATTTACAGGAAGCACAGGAGGAAACACACTGACTTTGCTGAATAAACAGCCCGATAGAAAGAGATCACGTCGACCTGAAAAATGGAAACAATATTTGCTCACAATTCAAATCACATACGATCATTCATATATTGCATCTATCCATCTGTTTACAACAACTCGATTTTATATTACAAAAAATGAAACAATAAAAATGATATCCTTCCCAAACGCACCGCACGGTGCTTTATTACAAAGACTGAATATAATCACAATTCTGGTTTCAATCATAGGTTAAATTGAAGAGAAGAGAAAACTGTCGTAAAGTTGGTTAGTAAGAACCAGTTCAAAGCTGCTTTCTATTTTCATTTCATTGTTCAGATTTATCTTCTAAACAAATGTTAGGTTAATATTAGGTTCAAAATGAAAACTTCATTTTTAAAGAATTGCCTTGATATTTAAATTCTTTCAAGCTGTACGGTACTTTGAAGCAGGTAAAAAAATTCTCTGGATTAGCGACACAATTACGATCGATTTTAAAGAGTGACTGTTCGCCTCCTTTGCATTAGTTAGGTGCGCCAAGTTGCTTGTAGTTTACACTGGGGCGAGCTGCATATTCCAGTCCAGTGAGAGGAACGCGAAGCAAAATGGAAATAAAACGTTAACTGCTTCCAAAGTCGTTGCTTGTTGCCTGACCCGTGTGTCAGTTGTGAGAAAGGACGCATAAGGGACGACGAGAGGAATGGCGTTAAAAATGGTCATCTGGTTGCACTGTGTTGGCATTTCATGGAATTTCTTTAAAGCCGTAAAATAGTGGGAAATAAACGGAGCAGTGGCAAGTGGAGTGCGAGAGTGAAAGAACACGGGTTTTCCCCTTTTTCACCGTTTCTCCATTTTCCCTTTATTCATCCCTCTAGCGCGGGGGATTATTGTGGAAAATAATATGTTGGCCTTAGCATGGCTCAACTTCTCGATGACTGAGCTCAACTAATACTTTGTGTGCGTTCTCCGTGTGCCCATTTTTCTCTCTTCGTGTGTGTCTGTGTGTTTGAGACCATCTCTCTTTTCAACTCTCTTGTTAATTCGTTCTCTACCCCGGCTCGTTTTTCTTCCGTGTCCTATGCCATGTACACTCTGGTAATGTAGCAATTGCACAACACACTCACATTCCCATTGCAACATCATACCCATGAGCTGAAGCAAGAGAAACAATATATTTCTACGAGAAGGGAAAGAACAGAGAACACCAAATATTTGATGACATAAAAATTGTGTCCAAAATTGGTCGAGTTGTTGGAAAATTGTGTCCCTTTCCTTTCATTTCCCTCAATTTCCATTCCTCTGATTGCTTGCAGTAAAAAAACAACTAAAACACGATTTCGCCAGACCAAGACCAAACTCATACAAGAAAGCGAAAGGAGTCAAGCCTTATGTGATGCATAGCGTTTTCCCTCTCAGATACCTCCAGACATTGTTATTAACGTAATGCTTCTGCTACACACACCACCACTATGCCTAATATATTATGGAATAAAAAGGTAATACAGGAAAAAAGTTTTTTTCTTCCCTTTTCCATCAGGATATTATTGTTGCAACTTCTTCGCTCTGGTCATTGGATACCCATATTTTTCATGTGTCTCTGACTTTGATTATTATTAAACGGAGAATTTCTCCCCATTTATTCTTGTTACATTACATGCACAAAAGCACAAATAAAGCGGACCGAAAGCTCCGTGTTTGAAGCTTTCCGAATTCTTAAGTCGCTCTCGCTTCTCAACTTGCGGAAATAAATGAGAAGAATGCAATGGGCGAAAAATAATAATGTGTATTATGTACATACCTATGCAATACGTTATTGAGAGATATTCCAAGCGAAGGAAACGACTTCCATTCCTTTTACTCTCTCTTTCGATAGCAGCAAGAGAAAGTTGATTTTTCTTGAAAATGGCGATATACATTTTTTCCAAACTCTCTCCATCTTCTTGTACACACGAGTGACTGTCCACTTTTTTCTTTGTCGGCTTCTCCATATCCATGGGCTCAATGATCCTTTGGTCCTTTCTGGGTGCACAGGAAGTAAATGAGTATTAGATCCGAAGTGAAAAATGCTACGTGGTACAGACAGCAAAGCACAGTTCCCAAACATATCTCTTTACACTCCCACTAGGATTCTGATACAATTTTCGTTTGCTTTTCTTATTTAAGGTCTGCTTTCTTTTTCGGCTTCGTTTCCCTTTCTTGGAGTGGCGTAAAGCACTCGATTTTTTCGTAACAAAATTTGTGGGAGCAAGCCTTTGTGATTATTATGATGGTCATGGCGATGTTGGTGGTCGTCCGTGAGTGGGACTCTGAGCATTGCTGACCATTTATTCCGGAAGTGAAATTCTTCTTCAGGAGAAGAAAGTGGTCAAAATACATATTTATTACAATGTCAAACTTCTTGTGTAAGCAAAGAAAAAGAAATCCTAATCCTTATCCTATAAGTACTTTCGCAATCATAGTAATGTTCGAAGCATTGCATTATATTATTATTACCACTGTTATTACGCTGTGTTAGGTACAGACAAGCCACTATTTGCCAACCGCGTGCTTAAGGCACATCGACGTACCCAAACCCACCAATATTTACATTACTGCTTGATCGGCCTACACAGATTTTCCCAGCTCACATTATTTCCCACTTTCTTCCATAGCTAGCGCCAGTTGTAGCGTTTTCAGTTTTATGGAGGGTAGGATGTTGCACAATGAAAAAGCTTTCACTCTCTCGCAGCATCAACTCCAGTAGTCTCCAGCATCCAGCATCAACGCTGCCTGCTGCATCTACTGAGCAATTTGATTCTTGATCTGATCCTATTAGAAACGCATCTCACATGGCTCAAGACTTTTAACGAAATTAAGTCATTTCCATTCCATTTTACCGATGAGATTCTTTCCGAAATCACGGATGTCTGACAACAGTTTCACAAAGTACTTCAATCCGACACACAGAATGTTTGAGCAGAAACGAAAACGCATCAAACAAAAAAGTAGTGCTTAAATTGAAATTAAAAGTTCAACTTAAGTACCATATTATCTCTGAACTTTTATTTCTTCTTAGTTTCCCGCACTCTTTCAAAAACAGAGTTAGAGCTAGCTAAAAAAATAAATTGCTCATTCATTTACAATTTGATTGGTGCATACGGGTTTTCATCTCATAAAACTTAGATTCGTCAAACTTATGCCATAAGACGGGAAAAAGCCGAGAAGGAAAACCAGATAAGACCGTTCGAAGTTTTCTTAATTTTGTCTACGCAAATAAAACTTTTTTCTTCTGCTACTACAACATTATGCAAGAAGGCAGATGTAAACGGACACCCGAGTATGCAACGCAGGGAAAGGAAGGAAAACACAGTTTTTCTTTTCTATAACCTTATCGACATTAGCAGGAAGAATCCACAAAAAAAGTGTATTGTAAACAAAATAAGTAGAAAGATATTTTACTCCGTGCAACTATCATGTTTCTCCATCACATCAAACGAAAGCGCTTGTTTTCAAAACAACATCCACAACAAAAAAACAAAGATTTCCAAACTTCTGTGATAACGTACGTAAAAAGAAAAGTGGAAACTCTTCCATTTATATTTTACATCGCATCGGAGCGTGCATCATCATCATATCACGAGAGTGAGTGAATGAATATAATGTGCACACACACAAACACACAAAACAGTCCCAATAATGCGCAACTCATATTACTTTGTTGAACAAACGCAAAAGGAAAACAAAGAAATAGTCAAAATTCCACGGAATAGCATAATATCAAATACGTCTATTTTACTCTAAGCAAAGAACGAACATCCACTTTTGCAAAAAAAAAAAGTAAAATGCATACCTCAGTAATAAAATGTACAGAGGATATTTTGCCACACAGGAGCAAAACACAACACCCGACAACACAGCAAAAGAAAGTGGAAGCTGCCGAGATTTTTTTTCTCTTCTTTCTCTTTCGCTTACGTAAAAGACATATTGCATTAACCTATTCTCTTTAGTGTAGTATAAGATAATATGCATCAGGGTTAGAGAACTGTATCACAGAGTGGAGGCCGAAGAAAAAAAGGAAATAGTTTTGGAAAAGAGGGAAAGAAAGAAAAAAGGTTGAAATTGCCAACAAGAAGGAATTTTTATGAGACAGTAATTGTGATCCTTCTTACATCTCATAATATACATAAGTAGCTCGTAGCAGCACACCAGAGATACACAAACAAATAACGTTTTTTACAACATTGCATATTGCCACTGAAGTCGATGGAACGAGAGGAGAGCAAGAAAGAAAGAAAAAGTGAGCGAGACAGAAACAGAAAACTCGTTACTCGTTACAAAAAGACTTACGTACTCCTTCACCGTGCACATACATTCATACGTATGCACTTTTTTCTCCTCTGTCTCCTTTGTTCCCATCCGCGGCAAATTTTACATGACAGTTATTGCCGTGCAGAAAGAGAAGAAAGGGATAAATTAGTTTGGTAAAAGGTGGTGCGACTCTTCTATTCTTTTATACTCTTCCTTGCCTATCTCACTCCAATGTCGGCATTCAGACAAGACACGTTTTTTTCTGTTTTTTTTGTCTTGTTAGTTTGATGTTTTGTTATTGCCGTGTTTTTTCGCGTTCCACTTCGATAATAATAGTAATAGAAGTGTAATAGTGATGTAATGAACGACCCATAAGAAGAGTTGTATAACGATGTGTCTACTTGCACCTTTACCTTTTTACATCTTTTTTATTGTACACCAAGGGAATAATCGTCGCTCGTTTTTTTCTCCGCGATATCTGTAAAGTTTCAAAATCTACAAAAACACAAAGTACAAATCGCAGCAGTAAAAGATTGCCTATAACTGTCTCCATGAATTGCTTTCATCAACTTTAATAAACCAAGCTTGTTAAGTTGGAAAAAATTGCGCTTCAATTATTTTTCGCCGGTTTGAGCTTAATTAATATATTAATATAACGATTATTCTGGATGTTGCTTCTTGTGTTGATTGGAAACGACGATAAAATTAGAATCGTTCCCATTTCGGACATTAGGCAGAAAATCATAGTTAATTGTAACATTTCAACAAAACCATTTCGTCCAAATGTTGGCACTTTCATTCTTCATGATGTGCGTGCAAATTTTCTAGTTTATGCTTAATTGTAGGTACACTGCTGCCACTTCTGCTGTGCTCTGTACTCACTCATCACAGCAATTACGGTACGAATGAGATTGCGTTTACTTGTTCAATTACGAAGTATACTCAGGGAAAAATTATTAATAACAAATGAGCTGAACATGCTCTGTTTGCAGTAGAAACTCGTTCACGTTTAATTTTTCAATTTGTGTACCAATTGTGTGTCGATGAGCGCCGTCGGAATTTTTAATTTCAAACTTGCAAAGAGAATTTTGAAAAGAGCTTTTTATGTTTCATTCTTGTCCAACCCATTTCTGGAACATACCTGTGAAAGCATTTAGAAATATTTTTGTGCATGCATTCTTCGACATTAAACAGAGGAGTGGAGCAGTATTTTATGACTCTCTTTTCCCTTCTTTCATGACTCCTATTTTTATTCTGTGCGGTATGTGAAAAACCAGAACACACAAAATGATTCTATAACCACAACGAGGATGATTATAATGGCTTTGGTGTGGTCTCCACAACATAAAACATTCCAGTTTAAGTTCATCAGGAATTTTTTTGTTAACCATTAACGATGATTCTAAATACACAATCAGAGTATAGACTCATGTGCATGATTTCACATGCCATACACGCCTCAGCTCCATTCACTTCCATTGGTGGCAATTAAAAAAACGGAGAAAAAGCGACTTCCTATTCTGCCATTATTTTATTATAATTATTGCCAGAACTCCGTTCTTGCGTGGTGGAGCAGGTACAAATATTAAGTACGAATATTCCGATACAAAACTATGAGCTATTTCATAGGAAAGAAAGAGCGTCATAAATATTTTCTCTTGCCTATTTTCATTTCATCGTTGCTCCTTTGCTGTTCGATTTACGTTATTCGTTTGTATCCGCCTTATTCGTTAGTGTAAGAATGTGTAACAATTTTCCTTGCGCTATCAACCTGAGTTTGTTTTTGTTCGTTAACTAACTCTATTTCCATTTTTTGCCAGTAATAACCTTTTATGGGTAAGATATTAGCTTCGTTTTATTTCAATCTATTCCCCCTTATCGCTCACCTCTGTATCGTGTGGTCAAGTCATTAATATTTTCCCAAAAAACGAAGAGGATAAAAAAGCAATGACTGACTTGAGTGATTGGCTTTGGTGAGAGACGAAGTGTGGCGTTTTAAATACCGTTTCCCTTCATCCATTAATGTTTCGTCTCCTTATTATTTCCAGGAAAGACGTCAATAAATAACAATCCTTCTTCATCAATATCGTCATCACTTGAGCCAAGCCACTTATTTTTTACATCGCTTTTTACCGTATATTTTTACTCTCGTGCATCATCGTCCAAAAAAGTCATGGAAGGAGCCAATCGGCTGTTGAGTAACGGTGACAAAGATCGATACAAGTGAGAATATTTGGTATTGTTTTGTACCCCAAAGAGAGTATTCTTAAATAGCTTTACATAAACACAATGATACTTACCCGTATAACATTTCACCTTGCTCCCAGTAATTTGTAACGCGAGAAAAGTTATCCCTTATCAGTGTAGGGATCATTATTTCTTAAGCTGTGCTGCTTTCATTTGTTTTCCCTCAATTACCGATGGGTTATTACTTTTTTATGTAAGAATTGACGTGAGTAGCAGAAGCACACCATTGTACCCGGGGCGACATAAACCTACTTTTACCGGGATTGCATAGCATGACGATGACGTCGTTCCGACTTCTCACTCTTTATTGCTACTTATTATGAGGCTCTCTGGGCCACTAGAGTTAACCGAGTCCAGAAACCGTTGCAAATTTGGTCATCATCATAAAAAATTTGCTTCTTTTGTTCCTGTAGCTGCTGCCTGCGTGAACCTAAGCATGATATGAACGCATTCGCTAACACATTCACATACCTCTTTATTTATTTCTTGGCCAGCTTGAGTTTGCCTACTTAAAATATTTTTTTAAACGGTGTATTTACACGGGTTGGGAACATTATCATGTTTGGTTGACATATTTTCTGGTCAAAATGCAACAAAGCCATCTGAAAACTTGTACCGTATCAGATTTGCTAATGGCTCGTAGTCATTTCTTAGAATGTTGTTAGTTTGAGTCTAATATGATTCTATTCTGGCTCCACTGGGTGAACTACACAAGCAAGCTTTTTAAAATATTATTTTGAGATTACTTATGCGGATTAGAGATGGAGCAGGACAGGACCAGAAGTCCACAGAAAATGAGCACAGCAGAAGGACTTTGTAAGATGAAAGGGATTGAAACGATTGCTTCTTCTATTAACAGAATAGAATTTTTCTGATTGGATTGCTTTCAAAGAGACGGATAATCTGTTCTAAAGTGGACGATTGAGAGGATGTGTGGGTCATATAGAATTTTCCCCTATGATCTATTATTATTTATTATATGGCCGTTACATGTGCATCATAAAATGGACGGGCGGATTTGATGGACATGGATGAGACTGGCTCGGGAGTGAACTCTGCGGTCTCTTCCATCCTCTCCGAACGCTCTACGCCACACTAATAACTCCAATACGAATTCATAAAAGTCACCAGAGCAAAAGTACAAACACCACAATTCAGCTTGTCTTGCTCCTAATGCAGCTTTTCACTTTGTTTGCTGAACGCTTTCATATTTATCTATTAGATGAGAAGAGAAAATGGTGCTCTGAGTAAATACCAGCACGGGCCTGTTATTAAACATAAATAGAATAATAGCATGGCTTACATGCGCCTTTTCCACTTTTCTACGCTGAGGCCCCTGCGGGGATGCTGCAGATAACTTCGTTTGTTAGTTAGTCAACCATGCCCGAAATGAAGAACAGAAATCATAGAAAAATAACAATAAATTAGGCAATAAATCACGGTAAAAATTTTAAAAAAATAATTTACGCATATATTTATTGTTACCAACTTAGGCTGCTTTTATCCATCCCAAATATGAGTTTTTTTGCATTACCACAAACACATTTTGCTTTGATTACTTACTGTGATTACGCCTTGACATTCCTCTGTCGCAAAATATGAACGGAGGGGGTAAAATGAAGAAAGTGACAAGATGAGAAAATGTGTGTATGTGACTTTGTGTGAAAATAAAATGCCTGTGGGGAAAAATGAGCAAGTCAAAAGTACGTCATCAATAAAAAGTGAAAATGGGAAGGCATAGAAAAATTGAACGGCTTTTTGTGCTTCGCCCACAGTACTGAAAATGTTTATTAACTCTCAGTCCTTTTCTTCTGCGGAGAAAGTTGATGTTTCATACAATTTTTCTGTTTCAAGACTCATTGACTTTCGCTTCTTTTCTCAACTAAAGAAAAGGGTGACTTTGTACTCAATCGGTGTTTGGTAGCCGTTATTATTAATATTTCTCTGATTGCTATTAGTTAGTTACCTTAGTTGTCTACCAACCAACCAAAAACACAATCGCTTTGACTTGACTTCAGAGAAAGGGAGCGAGAGCGAGAAAAGGAGAGCGAGAGAGAGACGTGCAGACGTGATATTTTATCAAAGAACGTTTTTCTTCTATTTTCTGGTACTGGCACAACTCCGCTGACGGCCATTCCTTTGATTTGAACTGGTTCCACCTATCCATCCCCGCTTCTCTTTCTCAGTCCCACCGCTCTTCTGCTTTCTAGTCATCATCATCAACACCGCCACAATCGTCATTCCCACATTCTGTTTCCGCTGTTTTGAAACGACATCGAATCGACGAAACTACTTCTTCAATTGCGTATCCCAGCTTCCTCCAGTCCCAGCTTCAGTCAAGCTATTGAGCTCCACTCTGCGGATCGGAACATTTTTCAAGGTGTAATGAAAACCGTTCTGCACTCTTCCTATAACTTTATATTTTATAGCTCACTGATAAAAGCAGAAAGTGAAAGAGCAACTGACTGCTCAACTTGCTTTCCCCTGAGTACCACCCAGACGTTCCTTGCTTTCCTTTCTGCATCCTTCCTCAGTAAAGTAGTAATGAGGGAAAACTTTTTTTTTGAGAAAACGAAAATTTTCTAATGAGAATGGTAATAATCATTATAATCGTGCTGGTAAAAGGCTCCTCAGCTTCCATGTCGCGTTTGTTTGTTGGTGATTCATAAGCTTGACGACATGTGATACGGAGCGCGGCATGGCGAGGCAAAGCTGAGCAAAGTAAGCAGGCAGCGAGTTGATTTTACAAATTACTGACTGTGAGTGTGAATAACATTCTGTTATTTCCTGCGTAAAATCTGTTGCTGTTTCTGGCGAGAACAAAAAGGAAAGCTTCGCTGGAGTAAATAGAAATAGAGCAGGAGGCGAAAGTTGCTAAGTCACGTGATGAATATTATTGCCATTATTATTAAGTATGATAATGGTTATTACCAGAGTTACTTGTTTTATTTCGAGCAGAACAGGAAAAGCAGAAATACGCTACACATTCGATACACCCGCTAGTGTTCACAATTGCGACTTTTCGACTCGACGACAACGATGATGATGATGATGATTATGAGGAGGATGGTGATGACGTTCAAGACTAGTTTTCCATTCCATTTCACTTCTATTTCATTTTCTGCATTCAATCCAATCAAAGCCTTGAATTAATCACAGACGAAAAAGTGGACAATCTCAGAATTACAATGGAAACTTTTTTTCCATTTTTTTCTCCGGATAATTTTATTCTTGAAATTGGATAATGAATTGACAACGGTAATGGTTGTCAATTTCTTCTCCAAGACTCAGCTGAATACGAATGAATGATACAAACTTGATTTTATTTTTAGCCTTATTTCCTCTCCCTCATAAAGAATTTATACTTTTTTCTCTCTGTAAACCATTTCAGAATGCTGAGAGTAGATAGAGAGAAGGAACGAAAGAGGTACCAGCATCACGGCAGTGTTTTAAATTGTTTTCCCCGAAATCAGCATAATAACGCCACTAGAATTTTAGAATAATGTGATGCAATGATGCAAAATGCTAACTCGACATTCGTTACAATTTCCAGCCAGAGTTGGATAGAGCCCGAGCCCATGACTGTGGTGGTCGCTATATTATGATTATTGTGTGTACACTGTGTGGTACACTCGAAAAAAAACGTGAAACCCGGTTGACGACAGCTTACTCTTCTTTCTCTTTAATAAGATACATGCATAACTACTCAATGCAGAGCAGGGCAGGATGGAGGAAATTCGAATGAATTAAATTTAATCTGCTTACTTTACTCACAAACAAGAAAATTTTAAGTTGAGTTTTTGGGACGAAGACGTGACGCATATGCAGTTTACGTACCATTATCATCATCAACTTCTCCTGTACAAAACAAATTTTTACTTTGTTTTGCGAAACTCATTCTCTCTCGCTCCAGCAATACACCATCATGCTTTCTTCCATTTTCCATACCAGGAAAATTATTTTATGAAATGTTGTACTTCTCCTTCTTCCTGCCATCATTCTCATCGTTGTCGTCTTTCTCCTTTTTCTTCTCGCTTATGACTTGCCCTTTCTATTATTTTCCTCTCTCTCCTCTTTCCTTCTCAATAGCTGCTGAGAGTAGATTGTCTACGAAACATAAATATGCAGAGTAAGGAGAAAGGAGTGCACGACACGACAAACGCCCCAACATTTTATTGACATCTGTTCCATGACCATTTGAATAATATTTATGAATGGAAGAAAAGGAGAAACCAGAATCAAAGTACGCCTATTATCCAGTATCCACCAATTTTTCAGGTGGATGGATGGATGAAATGGACAAAATGGAAGAATTGGACGAAATGGACGAACTACCATAGAGTGAATTTTACATGTT